>PDHP01000012.1:104470-262383 GCA_003339455.1 Ophiocordyceps camponoti-leonardi (nom. inval.) | reverse complement strand
GGGGGGGGGGGGGGGGGGGGGGGGGGGGGGGGGGGGGGGGGGGGGGGGGGGGGGGGGGGGGGGGGGGGGGGGGGGGGGGGGGGGGGGAAGATATCCATGGTGAGGTTTCCACCTCTTCGTGGGCACGGCTTCATCTACGGGAGTTGATGGGGGAAACAAGGCGGATGTGAGCGAGCATGAGATGTATTGTACGCTTTAACTGTGTTTGTTATAAGGAAAGACAACTTATTCGAGCAGTTATCTGGCCATGAAAAAGGGAGAGGACAGCTCTGGCCATGAAGTCTTCGCAAAAGGCGTACCGTAGAAGCATATATCCCCGCTGTGAAGGCACAGGTCACGAAGCCCATCATATTCCCATACGTGTAGATTGCCAAGTCCTGCTCCATCAGGGCCGGTCATACGTATAACTTCCCTGCCACCGTCACATCGTAGCAAAGAAAACTTTCAGAGCAGGTAGTTTGTTCGATTCGTCTAGGGTTGTCATCTGGCTCGTATCGTAACGCAGTCCACGATCGATCTCATCGGCGTCCCGGTATGGCTTGTTGCCTTCACACTGCTTCTTTTGAAGTCCTATCGGGATAGGAGGTGTGCCTATCATAATGAGAAGGGTTGGCTTCTTGTACCCGACCTTGCTCTGAGTTACACGCTGTCGCATACACCTCGGCCGGAGACAAGCCCTTTGTATAGCTCATTCTTCCCCATGTAGAGGAAGGGAAACGGGGACGACTATGAGGAACGGTTTCTTCTATATCAGTACCGCCTAGTAGTCTTCACCCGGGCATGACTCCATCTGAAAGTAGGAGACGCAGTGGCAGACGTCTCTATCCTACTACCCGTACGAGATCGGGGTCTCATGACAGGGCGGTGGTATATGAGGCCTGCTGCTTGGGCCTTGGTGAAACGGTCCTTTCCAGTACAACGGCATCAGCGTAGGTTCAATAGGCGTCGAAATTATTGATGAGAGGCTCCCTGCCGAGGACGCCGTCGTTAAACGGACGGTTTACGTTCTCCCGAGGACACACCGTACCAATGCCGATTAACTGACGCATCTCTGCTGAACTTATCAAACAAGGCATCGGGAGGTCTAGAACCCGGGTCGGCAATATAGAGAGTATTGGGCATACTGTTGCATCAGATGGCTGTTCTCACGTCGTAGCCCGTAAACGCGGACGATCGGAAAAGTCAACTCCTCTCATCAAAAAACAAGGACATAAAAAGAACGAGCCATGTCCTGCGTTCTGTTTCGAAACCCGGCCACTTCTATTCTCTATCAGTCAAGTCGTCTAAGAGAGAACCATGCTCGGCCAAGGGACCTTGGCCCTCCTCTGCTTCACCGTCGCCAGCTCATGGCCGCAGCCGGTCTGGGCACGCGATCCTCGCGATCCCTCGACCGTTCTTCCCTTCGGCGATAACATCGTCTACCGAGGAGACACCATCTCGCCCGATGAGCTGCGGAAAAGAGACGGTTTCTGGCCCAAGGGGGTGACACCCGGCCGGCAGGCTTTCCCGGTGGCGGCCAACGTCAGTCTGTTCCGTCACGCAGAGGAATCGGCCGAGGTGAAGAGTAGGGATAGCTGGGGTTTCGTCCAGACGTCGTCTCGGTACGAGCTCGCTCTCAACTGGATGAACGTCCGCGACCTCGTGCCCGGATATGTATACGCCATACACGCGACGCCCAACTTCTTCAACGTGCGGGAGTCGCTCCTACAATACGACATGAGCAGGCAAGATGATGCATACGCGGCGCTGGGGTATATCCCCTACAACCAGATCATGGCTTGGAGACGGGTAGGCTTTAACGCTTCCCATCCGGGCGTCCCCCAAGTCGGACCGGTCGAGCTCAACCCGCTGTACGATGCAGCAACGTACGGCAACGAGAGCTGGGGAGGAGCGCAATACGAGCTCGCGGGCTTTCCGGATGGTACGTACGATCCCGTGGCCAAGGGATTGAAACCCTGGTGCCACAACGGTGGCTGCAACGCCCGGTCGACGAGGGCGGCGGCGCAGAGGCTACTGGGATCCGGCGTCCGGATCCTCAGTCTGTCGCTACACTGCCACCTCTCGCACGATATGCTGTCCGGAACGAACGACTTGGTCCTCATGCGCATCGGTCACTCGAATGTCATCACCGTCTTCAGGCGTCCCGGACGAGGCGCCATCCGACACCTGGACATCAACCTCGACCACTTCTTCGCCGACGGGGCGGATCTGCGTCTTTCGAACCTCACCAGCATCCGCGTTCTCCATCGACGCGACTATCGTATCTGGGCGGATGCATTCAAGGTCGAAGGTAAAGAGTTTCCCCCCCCCGTTTCTTCACCCCCACGAACCTTTGGGGGGGTCCGGGAAAGAAGCTGACGATGCCCGTCTCAAGGAATTCGTCTCGAGGCCAAGATATCGTCCTCTCGCAAGACCTTGGAGATGAACAAGTTTAGGGACATGAATACATGGATGGGAACTAAAGCCGTTGGGACGACCTTGGTCTGGCGAAGGGGGTTTAACGTGGACGACTGGACTTATGTGGAATATGACTAGTACCTACTATGTAGTAGTCGAGGTAGGTATCTATGTAGGGGTGATGATGGTAGGGAGGTTTCCTATCTTGTCTGGTAGGTAGTCTTGTATGCATAGTAGATGTATGTGATTTTTTTGTCTGAACTTCGACTGAAGTGAGCTCAGGGGGGGGGGGTGAATACCTAGGTACGGATACTAGAGAGAGAACAGTTTAGCCGTGGTGTACGAATAACGAACGGTTTCATCTATCCTCAACCGAGTCAAGAGCTGTTCCAGATTATTGCCGACAACCTCGGCATCTCCATCAACAAATGGACTATATCATATGTATGTATGTACGGAGTATCCGCACACATCTATCTACCTCTATCTAGTATCTACCTAGATATCTATCAAGGACCCGATCCCGTCTTGCCGAGCTGATAGATATCTGGTGCCAATCTTTACATAAAATCATGGCAAGCAACGTCATCGACGACGACGATGATGATTATCATGATAACCGCCCGCGACGCCTCGGCTTCCAGGAAGCCATGGCCATGACGGCCCTCCCCTCCGCCTCCGGCTCTTCGGCCCGGAGATTCGTCAGCCGTCGGCCGGCGTGGAAGCCCGGCAACGAACTGCCGTGGGATTCCCTCTTTAAGAACCTAGACGGCCCCCCCGTCCCTCGACACAGCAGCGCCGGTGCCTACGGTGGACACGTCTACGCCCAGGCACCGCTTGCGGCCGCCAGGGTCGTCGAGGACGAGGGACGGGGCAAGCTTGGAATTCACGTCAGTATTTTCTTTTTTCCCTTGCTTGTTCACGCCTCCTATCGCCCTTGTTACCATCTTTTTTTTTTTCGCTGACGCATAGTCAAAAGACCATTCAAGGTGTCTTTACCAGTCCCGGACTGATAGATCGCCCTTTCATCTACGACGTATCGCCCATCTTCTCCGGCCGATCCTTTTTCGCTTGCCTGGTCAAGGCTCGACAGCCTACGGAGGCGTCAAAGAGGCCTCGAGGACCCTTCTCCCCGCCCGATTCCGATTCGGCTCTCGGTCACGTCTGCTTCAGCTGCATAACGACGTTCAAGAGATCGGTCCCGACGCCAGACGACCTTCAAGAGACGCCATCGGTACAGGAACGCTTCGCCGACCTGTTATCATCCAGGAGACCGGATCAATGGGAGGCGAGCCCGCAGGTAGACCTCGACATGGTCAGGGACCTGTTCCCCGACGCTGGGCCCGGGGGCTTCCCCATCCTCGACATGCACAAGGTCGACATGACGGAGTACAACGCGTCGAGGCCGGTCACGGATCGTCTTCAGCTTGTATACTATCGGTTGCTAAAGCCGCTGCCGGCGGAGGACGTAAACGCGCACATCGTCTGTCACGCCTTCGAGGCGGACCGCAACGGCCTGATCATGCTCGCCAACCACATCGGATACGGCAAGAACAACCTGGCCAAGGGCGTTTCGCTGACCTACTCCTTTTACATGCACGTCAACGCGGAAGAGGCCGTCATGCGAGCCGACGGCTGGTGGTTGCAGGAGGTGCGCTGGCCGAGAGTCAGTGCCGGCCGATGCATGATGGAGAGTAAGCTGTGGGGTCCCGACGGCCGTCACGTCGCCAGCGGTTACCAGGACAGCATCGTCCTGCCTCGGGAGCGGAAAGCGAGGCTGTGACGGACGGGCCGCCGGAGGCTGAAGGTTCTGTTTTGTTCTATTATTCCATACAAGATCTCTCTGCACTTATATGTAACTGGCATTGTTAGGAGTAGTAGGGAAAGAACTTTGCGTGCTTCTCGTATGTACTAACATATGTATGTACTACTACACAGGCAAGAGATTCCTTATTTGAATTTGGCACCCTTCCTCTCTCTTTCTGATCAGTATACACATATATGTAGAGATTCGCGTTTAATGCGTGGCTACCTGTATAGGTACCTGGGTGATCGGGTGTATTTTGGGGTATTTTGGGGTATTTTGAGATACTTTTTGGGGGGGTATTTTTCGCGGATATTCCCTTTTGTTCCGCGATCAGCTCATTAAGAGAAGTCTTCGAAACGCCTAGCCATGCCGTGATATTTCATTTCGAGCCAAGCTCGATGATCTTTCTTCCCTGTGTCCGCCACTGGTGACACACCTCATGCCGCGCATGCATACCCCGCCCCGTGCCGGTTTTTTGGGAGGGGGTTTTTGCATGCCCAAAGGAATCATTTTCCTGTATTCTGGGCCCTCTGATTAGCCCTGTAAGCATTGACGCCCGAATAGACCGGCTCCCTGTACATGGAGGGTATGGCGGCCATCCTCTCCCGTCTCTCACGTCGTCTTGCCTCCCTAAGTTCTTCGAGCGTCGGGCCCTTGGGACGTCCTCGCTTTCTACCGGTCGTCGATGTCTTTGGTTGCCTGGAAGTGGAGGACGCGCTTGGTAGACGCCCAGTCTTGGGCTTCTTGTAAAGGTTCGGACGATTCGAAACGTTGGCGGCCCGTATGGCGGCCTCTCTCATAAGAGGATCAGCGTAGGTATTTCGATTCTTGCCGTCGTCCGCATCCCAAAGCCTCATGATGACAGATTTGATGAAAGAATGTGCCCTATCCCCAGGGTGGCGCAGGTGCTCCTGGACCTTGGTGGCGATGCGCCAACGTAGAAAGTCCCACGGGTCCATGGTCAAGTAACCTTTCTCCTGCAAAGTACGGAGCTCGGAGACTTTGCACGCCAGCCGATACATGATCTCCTTCTCGCAGAGGCCGGCGGGGGGCAGATGGCACTTGGCCACCAGCTGGTTGGGATGGTAACTGCTTCCGGGGCCGAAGATGTCGCGTATCCTGCGGAATTTGGAAACGTTGTCTTGATGAAGTTTGTACTTTTCCGCGTAGCTTCTGTTTTGAGGGTGACCGTCGCTGAGCTCCTTGAATTTCCGCTTCTCTTTTTCCTCATGCTCCTCCCCTGCGAGGAAATCTTCGACCGTTGCCCAGTCGGGCTCGCAGTACGATGAGTCCTCGGTGATGACTTCGACGGGGACCTTGCGCATCACGCTGGGCATGAAAAACTCGGTCCCATCTTGGGTGAGGGTGAAGACGGCTTCGAACCTCGTGTCCAGGAACCGTAATAGTTCTCCATCACTGGATACGCTTGGGTTGGCAGCATCTGTTGGCGGGGACGCAGAAGCCATATGAGCAGAAGGTTGAAAGAGGACGATGCTCTACGAGCGCTTATCTGAAAGACTGAGTTGATGAAGAAAGAGGGGAGGCGGGAGAACGGGCGGGAGAAAGAGGGGGTGCACGCGGCCCGAGGCAACTGGAGGAGCAGTGTTTATGTAGGTATATCCTGTTTCCGGACGCGACGAGATAAAAGCTCCGATATGCCTTTTATCGGAAGACCCTTGTTTTATTAGTAAGTGAAAAGCTAAGCGGGAAGTAGGTAGGAGACTAGAGCTTCTAGTACCGTCCACGGATAGGGAGCACCTAAAATAGTAGGTAGTAGGTCGGTACGGATTATAGGCTTCATAATAAGCATGTCGTTGCAAGAATCTCTTCCATCTGTTAGGTATTGTGCTTTGCAACCAATTTTTTTATCCGTCCAGCATTTTTGTCATTTTCATCTGTCGTAAGAGGAAATCGCAGTATCCGCACTTCCGCACAGGTAAAAATCTGTCAGTCTCTCCGCCTCACTCACTCTCTTCCGAATATCACGTGATCGTGCTTCCCCGTGTCCCCGTCCTACCCATCCATCCCTCTTCGTCGCAGCTTCACCAACATTCGGGGGCATCGACGTACCGGTACTAAGCAAAAAAAAAAAAAATTAAAAATCGACCGTGGCCCGGGAAACACCATGCTTCTACAGCGATCTCTGCTCCTCGCGGCTCGCCGTGCGGTCATGACGCCGGCGGTAATCGCCTCCCGCAGCTTCACCACCTCCATCGTCCGCCGTGCGCCGCGTCCCCTCATCCGAGCTCCTTTCCGCTCATCTGCTAATCAGCTCCCGCAGGCGAGGCTGTCAAGGGCGGAGGCCCTTCCACGCCCGCCGAGCAGGCTGCGGCCCTTTCTGGCCACCCTGAGAAGAAGATTGGCCATTACAAGACGCTTCATGGTGGGTGATGGAGACATTACAAGATGGGGATGGGCTGGTCTGACTTGTTAAATCCCTTCTCGCCTTCTTAATGCCTCGCGCGCAGAAATCAAGACTGACGACGACCTCATTGGTCCTGGTGCGCCCCCGGGCACCGTACCTACCGATCTCGAGCAGTCTACTGGTCTGGAGCGTCTGGAAGTGCTCGGCAAAATGGAGGGCATCGACGTCTTCGACATGAGCCCTCTCGACGCCAGCCGCTTGGGCACGATGGATGACCCCATCGAGGTCCGTTCCGGAGGCGACGAGCAACTCGCCGGCTGCACTGGGTTTCCCGCCAAATCCCATATCGTGCAATGGCTGGGGGTACGTGGCAAGCTTACAAGGGAAGGAAGACTGAGTTTGCGAAGGGGACACTGACTCCGTTGCTCGCCACACAGCTCTCCCGCGAGCGTCCGATCGAGCGATGCCCCGAGTGTGGCAGCGTCTACAAAATGAAGTACATTGGTCCTGAGCACGATGACCATGCGCACCACGCCGAATGCGAGTTCCCAGAGCCCAAGACGTTTGCCGATTTTATCAAACCAGAGTATCGCTACCGATGAGCGGAGGAGGTGCGGAAATGCGGGGGAGGAGGAGGAGTAGGAGGAGGGGCGTTGATGTGAAAAAAAAGAAAAAAGAGGCCCACGTCTTTGCACGACAGAGCACTGCGAGACGGAAGATTGCACTCGGTGCGACGGAGGCGACGTTGTCGTTGTAGATGACAATGAATTGTTGTTATTCTCCCTTTCTCCCCCCCCCCTCGGGCGGGCCATTGCTACGGGTTTGGGGTGGATGCTTGGTGTGCCGTCTGTCCCACGATACGTTAGACACTATGGCGTCGAATCCTGATGTAGCCGCATTGAACGAGGGGCGTGGCACACGAAAGTAGAGCCCCATCATCGGGGGTGTTGGAAGGGTAATGAGACGACGTATGTACATACATACATACGTGCATGGTGGAAGAGTAAGACGACAGATGTTGGCACGTGTGAGTGCGTCGGACCATGACGTGTTGGTAAGAGTGAGTAGATGGGCGAGAGGAAGTGAGTCGCTTGTATGTAGGTAGTACCTAGCCTACTAGTAGGTAGTAGGTGTAGATATTCGCTCAGCTCGATCAGCCTTGGTCGGGGTCGAAGCTGAGTTTTATCTTTTTGGTGGGTTTCTTCTTGGGCTTGCTCGGAGTCGGTGGCGCGGGTTCGCTAGCAGAGTCGGCATCTTGTCCGACGACGCGGCCGGTTCTGCGCCGGCGGGAGCCGATGGCGGCGGGCTTCTCTTTCTTGGTGTCGGCGGCGGTAGATTTGTTGGAGGAGGATGCGCCGCCGGCGACTGCGGTAGACGAGGAGGAGACGAGGCGATCGGGCGGCGCGAGAGTATCGTCGTCGTCGTCGTCATGGTCGATACCAGCGATGCGCCCGTCCTTGACGTCGATGGCGTGACCGCGTTCGTCGACGACGAGAGGCCCATCTTCAGCCTCCTCGCTGGCGGATCTCTTCTGGCCGACGCGACGACGGGCCGAGGCCTGCGGATCTGGACCTGACTCGGCGTCGGTTGCTGCTTGGGCTCGGAGGGCGGCGAGGAAGGGCGGGAGAGCGGCGTCGTAGCGGAGCTTGGATGACATGATATGGGGAGAAGAGAGGGATGGAAGTGATTTGGGACGGACTATGGCATCATAGCATCATCATCATAGGTGTTTTTCTTTCTTTTCCTGCCCACTCTCTCGTCAATCTCTCTCTCTCTCTCTCTCTCTCTCTCTTTGTATGTATGTACGGAGTAGGTATCCCTGATTCCCTCTTAGTTTATTTTCATAATTTCTTATTTTATCCTCCCCCTCCCCCCTGGCCTGGCTGCATAAACAAGGGGAACTTGCTGCTGGTCCCGTGATTGGCTCTTCTGCCGCGTGGAGCCCTTACTGCTATTAATCCTTACGTGTCAGTGGCCCCGTCTCCGCTCTTCTCCGCCCCTCTCTCTCTCTCTCACACACACACTCTCTCAGTCCCCCCCCCCCCCCCCCCCCCCCCCCCCCCCCCCCCCCCCCCCCCCCCTCCCCCCCCCCCCCCCCCCCCCCCCCCCCCCCCCCCCCCCCCTTTCGCGCTTCTCTCTCTCTCTCTCACTCTCTCTCGCTCTCGTGTGTGTGTGTGTGCGCTCAACAACCACCATTCCTCTAGCGCTCTCTGGCGTCCCTTTTTTTTTTCTTCCCCTTCCCTCGTTATCTCCTTGTCCAATAGGAAGCGAAGTTTAGTTTTTTTTTTTTTTCCTTGGGAGTGCTTCCTGCTCCTGCCTGCCTGCCACTCTCACTCTCACTCCCTGGTCTGGTCTGGTCTCTTTTTTTTTCCCTCTCTCTCTCTCTCTCTCTTCCCATCTCTCTTCCTCTCAACCATTGACTCTGCTGTTGCGACGCGTTGAGCTGCTCGGATCCTTCATCTGTTCTGTTCTATTGGGGGTTTCTTTCCAGTCCCCGCCGCTCGTTCAACCGTCGTCAATACTCTCTCTCTCATCTTTCCTTCTTTTTTACACTTTTTTCCCCGGCACTGCCTCCTTTGACCTTTTTCACTGGTCGCGCCTTCATCTCTCTCCCTCCTTTTCTAACCTCCTATCCTCCTCCTCTCTCTCCCCCCTCCCCTCCCCTCCCCTCCCATCGTCAACCTGTCTTTATTTTCATTGTGCCTTATTCTTCTTTCCGCCTAATTGATTTTTTTTTCTTTTTTTTTCTATCTCTCCTTCTTTCCCGCCCAATTATATCCTTTCGTCTTCTCTCTCATTCCTCCCTTCTCTTCTTAATCACTATCAAATCCCAGTCATCGATCACATCTGCCATCCTACCGGCTCCAAACCGCCGTCTCCCCCCCTTCCAACGGCGATACGACTGTTGCACCCTCCGCCCGTCGCTCGCGTCCAAGGCCCACGATCGCTGTCCCTTGCCGCTGCGGCGGGTCGTCTTCCATCATGGATCTCTTCAGGCGGGCTTCGAGGATGGTTCCCTCTCCCAGACCTCTGCAGCTACCTGAGCACGACGAGAAGAGAGGGCCCTCGAGACGGAAAGGCTTCGCCTCGCGGTTAGCCTTTTTTCGCAGGCCCCTAAGGTTGCGCGGCAACTCTTCCGTGTCCGTGCCGCTCGGCGTCGTCATCATCTTTCCCTTGCTCGTCGTCGTCCTCATCTTGGTCTTGTTCGTCAGGCACCCGAGCTCCCCGAGCAGGATAATGATGCCCGCCGGCGCGCCACCCTCTATCCGGTTCGTCGCTTCCCGTTCCCCCTTTTTTCATCGTTCTTCTCTACAGACTAGGCTAAGGCGAGTCATTCTTGCAGGAAGATCAGCGAAAAGCATGACAAGGTCTTCGTCACTGGCTGTCTCGAACCCGACACCAGCAAACCCCGAGCCAATGCGGCCTTTGTCGTCCTCGCGCGGAACAAAGAGCTCGACGGCGTTATACAGTCCATCAAGTCGGTCGAGCGCCACTTCAATCGGTGGTATCACTACCCCTACGTCTTCCTCAACGACGGCGAGTTCGACGACGTCTTCAAGGAAACAGTTCGTAACTACACTTCCGCCAATGTCGAGTTTGGCAAGGTCGGGCCTGAAATGTGGGGTTATCCCGACTGGATTGATCCCAAAGTGGCCAAGGAGGGCATCGCAAAGCAAGGCGACGCTGCCGTCATGTACGGCGGCTTGGAGAGCTATCATGCCATGTGTCGCTTTTATTCTGGGTAAGTCCGTCGTGTGGGTACACCCCTGGAATGCACCCCCCAGGCTGACGCAACCTCACAGCTTCTTCTACAAACACGAGCTCCTGCTGAAATACGACTGGTACTGGCGAGTCGAGCCCGAAATCACCTACTTTTGCGACATTACCTAGTAAGCCCACACACACACACTCACTCACTCACTCACTGCTTCCCACATTCTACTGGCACCGCCGGCTGACCGTACCATCCAGCGACCCCTTTCTCAAGATGATTGAGCACAACAAGACGTACGGCTTCACCATTGCCGTCAAGGAACTTCGCGAGACGGTTCCCAACATCTTCCGCTACGCCTCGGCCTATAAGCGCGTCAATAACATCACGTCACAAGGCCTATGGGAGATGTTTGTCGAGCCCCCGCCCGAGCCTGTCGAAGAGAAGCGCAAGGATACCGGCCTTCCCGACGAAGTATTGCAGAACGAGCCGAGCAAGAACGCGCCGGCAGACATCGATCCCGAAGCCATGGAAGGCGAAAAGTACAACATGTGCCACTTCTGGTCTAATTTCGAGATCGCCCGTCTCAGCTGGTTTCGCAGCAAAGAGTACAACGACTTTTTCGAAATGATGGACCGCAGTGGGGGCTTCTGGATGGAACGGGTGAGTTTTCTTTCTTTCGTCCGTCTTCACAGCCTAGGGCCTGCTCTGACCCCTTGTCCTTCCCGCAGTGGGGTGACGCACCCATTCACTCTCTGGCCGCCGGCGCTCTACTGTCCCCCGGCGACATTCATTACTTCCGCGACTTCGGCTACCGGCACACGACGATTCAACATTGCCCCGCCAATGCGCCGGCGCGGCAGCTGCCACGCCAGCCGTTCCTAGAGATGACGACGCCGGACGAGAAGAAGCGGCTCGAGGAAGATCAATATTGGGAGAACTGGGACGAAGTAAAGGAGAACGGCGTTGGCTGCCGCTGCA
This sequence comes from Ophiocordyceps camponoti-leonardi (nom. inval.), assembly GCA_003339455.1. Classification (NCBI taxonomy): domain Eukaryota; kingdom Fungi; phylum Ascomycota; class Sordariomycetes; order Hypocreales; family Ophiocordycipitaceae; genus Ophiocordyceps; species Ophiocordyceps camponoti-leonardi. Next base: position 251,121 of record PDHP01000012.1, on the reverse strand, counting down.
GATGCGACACAGACATTGTCGACGTCGAGGGCAAGGAAGGATCCTGCCTGGCCGAGTGGGTCGACGTCGCCGGCGGCTGGGCGAGTCCCTGAGACCCGGGACGAGCTCAGCTTGGTCTCGATGCAGAGGGCAGGGCAAGAGGAGGAGAAAAAGAAAGGCCGGACGTGGCGGCGCCGGCCGGGACCCTTGCGTCTCGCGAGTCCCACAGCCGACGTTGGGGGGCAAGGGGGGGGCGCCGAATCCAGGCCAACCACCCATACGCGCCCACAACGGCCTCCCCCGCCGAAGACGCATGTCGAGGAGCGCAGGCTGGCGACCAGACGACTACGTCGACTACGTCGGGAAAGGAAGGAAATAACACTTATCAATCTACATGCAGCGACGTTACCGGGAAGGCAAGAGGAATGGCGTTACGATTTTTTTTTCTGGGTGGGCAGGACAGTATCGGGTATTGATGCCTCGACATGGAAGCGCACGACATCTAGGATAAGGAATGATCTTGGCGAGAGTCAAAACGTTGTGTGGGCATGGAGGAGGGGGGGTGGTTTTTATCACGGGGGGTCCAGGCGAAAATGCACCCCCTTGTCACTGATAGATGTGGGAATAGCATTCTGTGTTGATGATGATGGCGAGAGTCCTCCTACTTTCTCTGTCTTCCCCTCCCGACCCTTTTTCCCCTGGTATCTTCTTCCCGCAGAGCTTAAGCTATGACAGGTTTTTCGCCACGGGCGTGTCTCCAGACTGAGGACGGCTTCGGCACCGCACATATCCCAGTTGCGTCGTCTTTCACGCTTGTAACAGGGCCAGAAACACAGCCCAGTCAACAACCAAAGGATCGCCATCCGTGGCATATTCGGCGGCGGTGCGGAAGACATGTGAAGCTCAAGAATGTACTGCTGGTAGCGCCCGTCTCTCAAACACGACACAAAGCACAAAGGACTGAGCGATAGGTGCAACAGCCCCAGATCGAAATCAGGGAACCATGCCCCGTTCGGATCGTGGCGAGAGTTACATGAACCGTATTTGCATCGACACGCTATTCTGATTTGAGCTCGTGCTCTGCCGACGATGCATGAACGAGTGATGATAAGCTGCGTACTTACAACGGTATAAAAGAGGTGAAAATGCCTTTGATCGAACAGGACACGTTCCGCCAACTCAGCAACTTCGAGCCAATAGCCGGTTTCTGAGTAGACTTTCGGGGCGGCTCGAATGGCTCAGTCCAGGCACAGAGAGGAGGACTGGCGCTGTGCTTCGTGCCATATTGAACAGAACAACAAGACTTCCGATCTCAGGCCTCGCGCGGTTCAACTTGCGGAGCACCAAATGCTCTGCCCTGCCAAGTCAGATCAAGCACAAATCACCTTCTTCGGCCATGCAGAAGAGCAACTGCACTTCTTTCATCGGGGTTCCGCACCCTTCGGCCATGCGACCGACAACCTACAAGAAGAAGCTTACGACTGGCGGTGGATAATCATACGAGACGACAGACCCCGAGCCTGTTGGGGCACAACCGCAGCCGATTTCCAGGGCTTGCAGGGTCGGCCAATAAGCCCAAAGCCGTCATTAACTTGGGCCGCGCGTGCCTCAATCGCCGTCGACTCTTCGCCCAAGACGATGGTCTACGAGCCGGACGGCTGGTATGCTCATGATCTGAATTGCCTCAAATCTGCGCATACGTCAGCAGCGGGATTCGACATCAACCGTGCCGCGGCATTCTTGCAGGCTCGAGAAGCGATATACTCCAAGGGACATGTCGCTAGTGGTCTGCTGGCGGCGCTTCTTGCTTGTGGGTATGAGAAGCTAGAAGCGGCCACTCGGGCGCTCGGCATGTTCTCCGAGATGTTCGTCCTTGCCGTGTCGAGCCGCCAAAGCGATACGTTGTCATGCTACAGTGGCGCTGGTGCGATTGCCTCCGTCTTACTCGCGGACTACTTCGGGTCGATTGAGAAGGGAGAGATTCAGGCACCGGCAGCCTATGTTGCGGTCGTCAGTCGCTCCGACCACATTGGTGCACCATCCTCGGGGTTTCTATCAAACGTTGTAGCACATGATACCCAGTGGATCATCGACGGAAAGCTCATGGCAGCAGCTCAATGCCACCCTGTTCTGGCAGGACATCGCTTGACCATCAGTCAGTACATGAGACCTCGGTGGCCGGATGGGGCTTGCGATGCCTACGTAGGCATCACCTTGTTTTCCAAGGCTATTGCTCGCGGGTACGCAAGCGTCGGAGACATGGTTCAATCTCTCGGGGCACCGTGTCCATGGGCACAAGCCATGCATGACGTCGTCTTCTACTACAACGATATAACTGACGTCGTTAGCGACATTGCCTTGGGCGAACCGATGAATCTCTTCATCCAGGCCCACGACGTTACATCGACAACGCTCGGTTGGCTCGCCACTGCCATGGCCACCTTGGACTATGTCGGCTCCCTGCAATGCAGCGGGTGTGCGTATCACTCTGATAGCGAGGATTGGCACTACGGCTCGTGTGTTTGGTACTTGGCTGCGACGAGGTATCGCACGGCGCCCCCTGGGGAGCTTTGGCTCAGCTGGGCCGTTGACGACGACGACCTTGCCCCTCGCTGGCAAAAGCTGACCTGGCGAAACTTCGATGTGGGCTGGTCTGCTAGCAGATGGCCCTATACCGACACTTGGGAGAAGGCTGCCGACCCCATCGCAGACTACGATACCGCAAGACATCTTGCCATCCGACTTGGCATTCAAGGCGCTGAGGCTGAGAATGAAATCAAATCAATCCTAACCGCCGACACCAACGTACCGGCTGTCATAAGAGGGTTGATTGCCATAGCCTTCCCGGATGATCGATACGTCGGATGCATCCAACACGCCGTATTCTCCTTTCTAAGGGCCCACGGATACGGGACGGGGTCGTATACACTAGAAGAGGCTTGCGCCGACGGTGTTGCCTACAATTTGGCGCACTCGTCCTTACTGGACAGGTTCTATTCGGAACTGGACTGTCCGACGAGGCACCGGGCGGTGAGGACGTACTGTGGGCTCGTGTCTGCTATTTGCGAGTTGACGACGGTTAACGTTTATGGCCGGATTGCCGAGGCCAGCGCGGCTGCCTTGATCGGGGGCGCGGATATTTGATGAGGAGAAGTCGGGAAGGCAGGCAAGTCCAATAAAATATGATGGATATGATACTGTTCATGGTGGTGGTCGATTTCCATGTGGTCGGATCTTGAGACTCCGTGCCGCTGTGTGCCTTTATAATAAGAGTATTACTATTTCCACCCACGTATTTCTCTATTTCCACCCACGCCCCACCTACCTACCCCGCCCCCCCGCATACTCGCCCACCTAATTTGGGTGTACAGGCATGCGGACTTTCAATTCGAGTATACGGATACATACGGCGCATACGAACGCAAGACGAGCGACCCGTCCACAAAGAGATTACGATCTTATACAAATATACGGGGAGGAAGAGTATCTCGAGGACAAAGAGGCAGGCCAAGGGGCAGGCCAAGGGGGGGGGCAACGGCAGCGTCGTCGCCGTCGCCGTCTTCTTCAATTGAAGAGATTGTACCGGCCATACAGCCGGAAGAATAGTCGGACCGCTTGATCTCGCGATTCATCGCTCGCGATCGCTTTTTATTGTAGATTTGAACGAATTGGCCCGAATTGCGATGCCTCTGATCCTGTGCCTTTGAGCCCGTGTTTCTAGGCGTGTGTTTTCGTATGCCTACAGCCTAAGCACGGACCTACTCCCGGGGTCCGCATGCCTGTGCACCCAAATTAGGTAGGCGGCTGTGCGGGGGCGCGGGGTAGGTAGGTGGGGCGTGGGTGGAAATAGAGAAATGCGTGGGTGGAAATAGTAATACTCTATAATAATATCTGTACTAAAGTCAAAGCCGCCGAGGGCACAGCTGCTGTAGGGTAGTGCGTCTATATCCCTTTGAGTGCGGTAAGACCGCACGCAGGTTGCTAGCAGGGATTATAGCCAGTCAAAAATCGTATAACCAGCGGTACCTCCTTCTACTCCTAATTTGCACTTCTACCAGAAGTACTCTTGTTCTGGCTCGATACATGGCATTCTGCGGCGGCCGCTAGGTCTATGCTGTACCTTTAAGCTTAATAAGCATAGTGGAGTACGCAACCTGCGTGCGGTCTTAACGCACTCAAAGGGATGCACATGCTAATTGAATCACGTGAGCTCGTCGCGGTAGACTGCAAAGCTCTCCCGCTCTTCGACAAGGAAACCCGTCGATTGATCGACGACATACTCACTGCACCACGATGCTTCCGCGGTTGCTCCCGATTACGACGCTTCCATACCGAGTCACGACTACGAAACCCGCTTCGTTCTCGGTAATCAATTGCGTGACGGGCATCGCCTTCCAGCACGCACGACATGCGTCGATCCTCGCTAGCCTGGCCAACAATAAGGGGGCTGTTCGCCAGGTGAGGCGGGTCGGACGAGGACCATCTTCGGGTCGCGGGAAGACGTCTGGAAGAGGCCAAAAGGGTCGAAAGGCGCGCGGAAATGTGAAGCCTTGGTTCCAGGGTGGGCAGACGCCTCTGATCAGGAAGCTGGGCAGCAAGGGTTTCGAGAACAAGTGCGTGTCTACAAGGCTTTGCGCCGGCTGACGGCCACTGGCTGATTCGGGGACTGAAAAAAAAAAAATTGGACAGGCGAGCACCACAAATGACGGAAGTGAACCTCGACAGATTACAACACTGGATCGACCAGGGACGGATAGACGCCACGAAGCCCATCACGCCCAAGGAGATGATCCTGAGCAAGCTGACGAGCAGCGTCAAGGACGGAATCAAGATCCTGGCGCGCGGAACCCTGCGGCAACCGGTGCAGCTCTCCGTGTCGCGGGCTTCGGCGGCGGCCATCGAGGCCATCGAGGCGGCGGGCGGCAAGGTCGTGACGCGCTACTACACCAAGATGTCGATGAACCGGCTGGCGGAGGGAGAATCGATCCACACGGACGAGCCGCTGCCGGTCGGTTCGCATCATGTGAAGAGGACGCTGAGGGCGGCGAGGAAGACCGGCTTCAAGTACAGGCTGCCGGACGCGACGAGCCGGAGGGACATTGAGTACTACCGCGATCCGGCGCATAGGGGCTACCTCAGCCATCAGCTCAAGCCGGGAGAGTCGCCTAGTCTGTACTGGAGTGTGCCGTCGGAGGAGAAGAAGGCGGGTGAGGCCGTGAGGAAGAGGATGAGTAAGAGTACGACGGTGCAGACGATGTGGTGAGGGAGGACTCATGGGGGGGGGGGAAGAAGGATGAGGAGGACCAGCAGAGGAGATGAATCCCTTTTACGGACACTCGACTTGGGACCGAGCTGTTCTGTTTTCGTAGGGGCTACGCTTTGTTCTTGGTGCGAAAAGGGCTGAACTGAGAGTGGCATAGCTACTGTGTTATCTAGTCTTCGGCGCACAGTACGCTGTAAGCTTATATTTACAGTGAATGACTTGGCTAAATTTAGCCCTACCTGTGCTGGTCTCAGCCGTCATACAGGCTGCAGGTAGGCCCTGAGAGGTGGTCACCGGCAGGCTGGCAGCGATGAGCCCAGTGTTGATGCTCGTCGTTCAGCACTGTACCCGTCCCCGCTGATTGGGGAACCAGGCGGCTCCAGCGGGTCCCCCCCCCTCCCCCAACCCAGGGCTCCAGCGCAGGCGGGAAGCGGGCGGGACCTTGCCTGTAGCGGAGCTTTGTAGTCGCAGGAGGAGATAGGTACTCGGACCTCCCACACCACCCCCGAGATGACTTCAGCTTGCCATTCTCTTTGACGGTTTGCCATTTGGCCCCATCGTTTTCCGTACTAGCGACCGCCGCCCAGAAGACAGCCGACTCTGTCATCTCTTCTCCTCGACGCGCACGTGCCCTGTCGATCCATCTCCATCGCAGGCTCGACGGCGGGCCTCAAGGCGGACACAACACCGGGGAGAGAGAGATAGAGAGAGAGAGAGAAATAGCCACATTTTCCCCCTCCTCCGTTTTTTTAAGCAAAGACGCACCCCCAACCCCTCCTTCTCCGAAGTTATGTCGCTTTTCGGCTCGTCTCCGGACGCGGCGTCGACGACGCCGAGCCGTGGTCAGGCCAAGGCTGGGCCTGAAGAGGGTGCCAAGGCCGATGACAACGGGCTCTTTGGCGGTGGTGACTCCTCGCCTTGGGGTCTACCGGCCCCGCGCAAGCAGCAGACGCGGGCGGATATGATAAGGAAGCTTTTGCCTTCGTCGGAGGTACCGGACAGCTACGCCGAGGTGTTTACCACCGTGCTTCGCGACGACGGCGGCGATGGCGATGGCGATGGCGGCGGCGGCGGCGACGATGGTGGTGGTGGTGACGGTGACGGTGGCGACGGCCGCGTCTCGTCTGCTGGCATCGCCAAGCTTTTCGCGGCGGCGCGCCTTCAGCCCGAGACGCAGGCTCGTGTCATGTCGCTGCTGGCTGCTGGTGATGGCGCTTCGCTCGACAGTGGCGAGTTCTACGTGCTGCTGGCGCTGATTGGCCTTGCGCAGGAGGGAGAGGTCATCAGCCTCGATGGCGTTGATGAGAGGCGTTGGAGTAAGTTGACCCCTTGACCCTACGATATATACATGTACACATGCACATCTTTTATTTGGCTGTTGTCTCGACGAGACATGCCTTTGGTGGTGGTGGTGGCGGCGGCAGCAGTGTTCCCTTCATTGTCGTGTACCCCCGTCCCCTATTTCCACACCAATCTCTCCGTCGTTGCAGGGCTCATTGATTGGCTGGCGCGTCACCATGTCCCGTCATATTGCTTGGGTCACCCACAAGCTAATCATCCTCCTATTTTCTTCAATCTTCTCGGCTTCTCAGACCTTCCCCAGCCCAAGCTTGCCGGCCTCACTGCCGAGCCTATACTGCCGCCCATCGCCGAGCTCGCGGCCAAGACGCCGACCCAGCCACAGCCACAGCCGCCGCAGATAACAACGGAGGCGGAGGCGCCGCCGAAAATGCTGAGGCCCGCCATGGATGATCCCGAAGAAGATCCCTGGAATTCGCCCGAGCTCCACAAGGGTCACAATCATGTCAAGACCAATGGCGTCGAGAGTGTCAATGGCCAGAACGGCTTCGCCCCCGAGCCCTCGACCTCTATCCCCTCGACGCGCAAATACGCCGCTACGGGTGGGCCGCCGGGCTCGTCCGACGTCGACTCGGCCCCGTCGGCTTCGACCCCGGGGCAAGGTGAATGGGGTTACTACCAGACGACCAACTCTTCGGCGCGTCCGGATGGCTTCGGTCAGGGCGGTGCGCAGAATTCTGCCGCGGCGGTCGGTCCCTTCAGCGGCGACGGCAATGCCGACCGCACTCCTGGCGGCGAGATGCCGGCCGCGTCTTCGTCTCGACCCGTCGCCGGCCGCACAGGGAGCAGCGTCGAGGAGCACATGGTGGTGACGCTGATGCCGGAGAAGGAGGGCATGTTTCTATTCCAGCACCACAACTACGAGGTCGCCAGCCAGCGCCGCGGAAGCAAGGTGATTCGGCGGTACAGCGACTTTGTGTGGCTGCTGGACTGCCTGCAGAAGCGGTATCCCTTCCGGGTGTTGCCGCTGCTGCCTCCGAAGCGGGTGGCCGTCAACGGGAACCACCTTTCCAACGACGGGGCCTTTATCGAGAAGCGCAGACGCGGCCTGGCTAGGTTCCTGAACGCTCTGGTGAGGCATCCAGTGCTGAGCCAGGAGCAGCTGGTCGTGATGTTCTTGACGGTGCCGACGGTAAGTGGTCTTGACTTTTTTTTTTCTCTTGAGTTGTGGGAGAGAGGACTGACGAGAGAGGGGAGGGGAAAAGGAGCTTGCCGTGTGGCGGAAGCAGGCGACCATCTCGGTGGTGGACGAGTTCGCCGACAAGGCACTACCGGTGGGACTGGAGGATTCGCTGCCGCCCACGCTGGAGGAGCTCTTCTCCCGGACGCGGGCCGGGGTGCGGCGGTCGGCCGAGCTTTACATCAATGTTTGCAACATCATGGACCGGCTGGTGAAACGGACCGAGGGCGTGGCGGCGGATCACGGGCGGGTGGCCATGACGCTGGCCTCGTTGACGGAGGCGTCGGCCGACACGTACGCGACGGACGCCAACGAGGTGCCGCTGCTCAACGACGGGCTCGTGGCGACGAGCAAGCACCTGCAGACATGCCAGACACTGCTGGAGGACGAGAGCCGCGGCTGGGACGAGGGCGTGCTCGAGGACCTCAAGCGGCAGCGCGACGCCCTGGTCAGCGTGCGTGACATGTTTGACCGGCGGGAGCGGCTCGATCGCGACACGATTCCCTCGCTCGAGAGGCGGATCCAGGGGAACGAGACGAAACTGGCAGGGCTACGATCGAAGCCGGAGGGGACGGTCAAGCCGGGCGAGATTGAGCGGATTGCCGAGTCGATTATCAAGGTGAGTCTTTTCGACCCCGTTGTTTTCTTCCCTCTTGTCTCTTTCATGTCAAAATTTGTGGCTGACGAGCTCCTTTGCCGCCAAACAGGACAAAGTGTCCATCGTCGAGCAGCACAACAGGTCCGTCTTCGTTCGCGAGTGCATCCGCGACGAGCTGGCCACCTTCCAGGCTTCGCAGTACCACGTCAGTCGTTGGAACCAGGACTGGGCGGGCGAGAGGGTCAAGTATGCCGAGATGCTGGCAGATAACTGGCGTCGGCTGCTGGATGAGCTTGAGGGGATGCCTTTGGGGGATTGAGTATTTCTTTTAGGGGGGAATTTTTCTTCTCTTTATTACGACTCGACTCCCCTTTTGTGTTTTTTTTTTTATTTTCCGCTGGCATTTTCTCTCTCCCCCCTTTTTCATATCTGTTTCTTCCGTCACCACCCTGTACTTGTGTTGTGCTGCGACCTCGGGTTTCTTTACCTCTTGAAAAGTAGAGGAAAAGGGGGCAAAGATGGTATCGAGGCTTGATCACATTGATGAGAAGGGGGTCCGCCGAGGATGAGTTTTGAGGCTTTGATTATACAACTTGACGGCGATTCGCCCCCCTTTTCCCCCCCTTTCTTTCTCTCTCTCTCCATGACCTCTTTTAAAAACAGATTATCTTCATGGTTGACGAAGAAGAAAGAAGAAAGAAGAAGAATAAGAAGACTTGGGGGAAGTTGAAAGCGAGAGACCGTGATTAGGCAGACATATGCACATGACGAATACACATGAAAAAGGCAAAACGGCTCCATCTACCACGCGTCGGTAACGGCCCCGTGGCTCGCATCGCCGACGAGGCGCGCATACTTGGCCAGGACGCCCCTCTTTACGCGCGGCGGCGGAGCGACCCATTCGGCGCGACGGCGGCGCAGCTCCTCGTCCGGTACCCGGAGGTGGATCTCGTTGGCGACGGCGTCTATGGCGATGGTGTCTCCGTCGCGGACGAGGGCGATGGGACCTCCGACGGCGGCCTCGGGGACGACGTGGCCGATGATGAAGCCGTGGGAGGCGCCGCTGTAGCGACCGTCGGTGACGAGGGCGATGTGCGTCAGGCCGGCGCCCTTGATGGCGGCCGAGGCGCGGAGCTGCTCCGGCATCCCCGGTCCGCCCTTCGGACCCTCGTACCGCACGACGAGGACGAGGGGCTTCGCGGCCGAGGACCGGACGGATCCCGCGGCCAGGGCGTCGTCGAGGTCGCGCTCGCAGTCGAAGACGGCGGCTTCGCCCTCGAAGTGCAGGCCCTCCTTGCCCGTTATCTTGGCGACGGCGCCGTCCGGGGCGAGGGAGCCGCGGAGGATGCGGATGTGGCCCGACGGTTTGATGGGGGCGTCTAGCGGTCGGATGACGGTCTGTCCCGGTTCCAGGCTCGGCCAGTCGGCGACGCTGTCGGCGAGGCTTACGCCCGACACCGTCATGATGGTGCCGTCTATCAGGCCCTTGGCGATGAGGAGCTTGAGGACGGAAGGGGTGCCGCCCGCGCGGTGGAGGTCCTCCATCAGGTGTCTCCCGCTGGGGGCAAGGTCCGCCAGGAGAGGGGTCCTGTCGCTGGCGCGGGCCACGTCGTCGAGGCCGAGGGCCACGTCGGCCGTGTGGGCCATGGCGAGGAGGTGGAGGACGCCGTTGGTGGAACCGCCTAGGATCATGAGGAGGACGAGGGCGTTTTCGAAAGCGGCCCTGGTCATGATGTCCCTCGGACGGATGTCCCTTTCCATCACCAGGCGGATGGCGGCCGCGGCCCTCTCGCACTCGCGAGCCTTTTCCGGAGACTGGGCCGGGAAGGAGGATGAGCCGGGGAGGGTGAGGCCCATGGCTTCGATGGCCGTCGCCATCGTGTTGGCCGTGTACATGCCTCCGCAAGCTCCGGGGCCGGGACAGGCGTTACGGACGATGTCGTCCAGGACGTCTGCCGGGGTTTTTTTTCCCTTCTTCTTCTTCTTTTCCTTTTCCTTTTCCTTACCGGCGGAGAGGTTTTCGTCGTTTTCGTCGTCGTCGTCGTCGTCGTCGTCGTCGTCCGTCTCGGCCTTGAGCTGACCGTAGGCAAAGGCTCCGGAGGCCTCGAAGCAGGAGGTGATGTTGATCTCTCGTCGGCTCCAGAGGGCGGAGTAGCCCTTTCGGGTTGAGCCGCCGTAGATCATGAGGAAGGGCCGGTTGTGGCGGGCGGCCGCCATGACGACGCCCGGCATGTTCTTGTCGCAGCCCGGGATGGAGATGTTGGCGTCGTGGTGTTGGGCTGAGGTCATGGTTTCGATGGAGTCGGCGATGAGTTCTCTTGTTTGGAGGGAGTAGCGCATTCCTTTGCCCCCATCTCTCTCCGTTAGAGGCTTTTTTTTTTCCCCCTTCGGAGAGAGAAGTAAAACGATGGGAGAAGAGGGATAGAGATAGGCATGTGGAGGAGAAGGGGAAGTGGGAGGGGAGGGGAGGGGGAGAAAAAAACGGACCGTCGCCGCCCATGGTGATGGCGTCGGATACGCCTACCGTGTTGAACTGCCAGCCTAGCATCCCGTTCTTCTCGACGGCGGCCTTGACGATGTTGCCGAGGTCGAGGACTAGCGAGTGTAAGCTTTGGATGATCAGACCTCAAATGCTTCTCCTCCCATTCTCTCCTCGGGCACAGCGGGAGAGGAGAAATGATGGCTTACGATGAGTACTGGTGATGAAGAGATATGTAAGTATAAGTCAACTATTATTCCCCCCTCTCTTTCTCAAGTACACACGCAATAGATGAACACAGAACAACACAGGTAGTAAAAAGGAGATGGTAGAAAGGGTACTGAACGCTTACTTGCACGGATTCCCCTGCCACCAGACAGTGGCGATGCCGACCTGCGCCGCCGTCTTCATCGTCTTCTCGTCCGGAACGCCGGCGCCGTACAGCATCGCCTGGGCGCCGGGGAGGTCGTGCCCTCGCGTCAGGACGGCGGACCAACGGTTTAGACGCGTGGGAGAGGGGGAGGAGGAGGAGGGGGAGGGGGGAGGAAGGCATTTGAATTGGAGGTAATCTGATGGGGCTTTGGGGTCTGGGAGGGGTGTGGGTGAGGGTGGTGGTGATGATGATGATGCTTGGGTGGCCATGGCTGGACTTTGAGATGGTTTGTTTGAGTGCGTGTGCGTTTTATTTCATGTATGTACGATTCCTTGGTTCGATTGAGGTTGTTGATGGGTTCATTGGCGATGTGACGCTCGTGAGTGAAGAGCGAGCCCGTTCATCATCATCATCATCGTCGTCGTCGCTGTTGTCGTCCATCGGAGAAATAAACCCCGCTTTCCTTCCCCGCCCTTCGCCCCGCTTCCGACTCCGGTCCTCGGCACTGCAGGTGGGGCGGGTCGACGGAACTCCGGGGACTATCGACTTTTAACCTACCCGTAGTAACCTACTATGAGCTCATAACAGGAATAATTCAAGGATGAACAGCGGTACATCGTTCGTCTCCTCGCTGATACGGTGATGGCTACTAACTTACTTACTTTACCTCCTTTGACTACTACGAAAACTGTCACTCTTCTACTACCTTACCTCTACCTAGTAGTAACCGATTCCCGCGTCTCAGTTCGGTGCGCCAACGCTACTTCTCTAGCCCCCGAGAACTTGTCAACCTTGCCAAGAGCTCTCCCCCCTGGATTGATTTCATAGAACCAGGGGGGGGAAAAGGAGAAAATATTAGCAAATACGGTTGGTTTTGAATAGAATAAGCCCCCCCCCCCCCCCCCCCACCCCTATCGTGCTATATAAACCGTTTCTAGGACGCGGTCACACCCAAGTTTCTCCGCATCAACTGCTCCTTCAACTCCCCCAAGTTGTAAACAGCCACATATAAACCTTCCTAGCACATACATACACACACACACACATATACATAGACGCTTCTCAAATTCTATGAAACCCCCCCCCCCCCCCCCTCTTTTTTCCTTCCTAACGTCCATGCTCGTCTTCTTTCTTCTCTTTCTCTCTCCTTTTCCGCATTGACGACTATTCAAGCCTCCTTCGCCCTTCGTCAATGCCGTACATGACGCTTATACCTTACAGATATGTCACCGCGGCATCGCTTCCAGAACGAACCCCGACCCTTAAATTGCTACACTACGAAACAACCTCCCCCCCCCCCCCCCCCCCCAAATCTTCGAAACCTCATAAAGTGTAAAGGGATAGGGGGAAAAAAAAAAGGCCGATGCTACGCAAGTGAACCCTGTCAGTCAGACGAATAATGACAAGCAGAGGCCCCCCCCTTTTCCCGAAACAACAGTATGCGCTATCCGTATATACCTAGTATCCATGGATGACTTGATTTACCACCTACCTCTTTCTCTCAACTCGACCTTATACCCCCCCTTCGTATCAATCGTCCCCGAAATAGTAAGTCGTCGGTCCGCTATATCGAAATAGCACCCGTTTCGTTCTAGTTTACTCGCCTTTTTATGAATTTTTTTCTTTTCCTTTCTTCTCCGAGTCAAGAAATATCCTTCAGCATAGGAATCAATGCTCCTCGACACAAGCCAGCTTAACACTCCCCCCAAAACGCCCACGTATCCCCCCCCCCCCCATCTCCCAGCACGCGAGTCAAGTCCGCTTAAACGACTTTCATCTCCTCCTCCCCCCCTCCCTACTAAGCAACATTGAAGGGGGGGCGGCGGAAGAGGATGAGAGAGAGGGAGGAGGGAAGTGTATGACGATCCAGGCCGAATAGCAAGAAGATCAGTTCCCAATCCTTTCCCCCCCTCTCCCCACAAAGTCCCCTAATCTCCTATTCTCCATATCACCTACCTATATCGGACATCGTTTCAAAAGGGGGAAGAAAAAAAAAACCCTTACCCCAGGCTTATTCTCCTTTGAAGAGGATTTGCTTTCATCCCCTGATGAGAATACCGTTTACGCCTCGCGAGTCTGTTCCTGAGCGTAAAGTAAGATAAAATGAGAAGGAAAAAGTCTCCTTCTTCTCTAGGTTATCCCTCGCTTCTGCTATGGCATTGGTTCCCCCCGTCTCTCCTCCGCTGTCTTGGATGACAAGGTTCGAAACAAAATGAAGAAGAAGAAAAAAAAAGGTAGAGAGAAACTTGTCTATCTTGATAATCGAGGATGAAAAGGAAAACGAAAATGGGGGAAAGAAAAAAGAGTACAGGAGACTTATACAAACAGAGATGATTCCCGTAGAGAGAACAAGAAACCAAAAGATCAAGAAACGAAAAAAATAGCAAGTATCTCTAAAAAGTTGGGAATAAAGGGGCCTTCAAATCCCTCGTCCAGCCAGAAACGCCATACGAACAAGAGCAAAAAGAAGGGGAAAAAACACGTATTCATACATTTCCCAACTTCCCTGACGCTCTCATATTCCCGCTCCTGTTCCCATCTCCCTTGAGTGTATAAAATGAAGCCGAAAACCCCCTTTTGCTATTCCAAAGATGATGATGAAGAAGAAAGGAAACGAAGATGATATCCGCTGGTAATAAAAAGAAACCCGATTTCCTTATCCTAGGATGGAGGATATCCGCGTCTTGTCGTGACCAGAGCTCCCGTACGCCGCCAGCTTCCTCTCCTTTTCCGGGCTCGAGACGGGCGTCAGGAGACTGCCGAAGCTAGATCCCGGCTGCTGCTGCTGCTGAGGACAGCAACTTCCCGACCGCCACGCCTGCTCCAGAGCCGCCGGTGAAATGTGAGACCCGTACTCGTCCGCCACCGCGGACCAGAAGCTGGTGCGGTAGTTGTCGTAGATGGCCTGCAGCCTGCCGAGGTCGACGTGCGAAGGCCCGTGGATCATGTTGGTGGACGGCATGGGCGGCGTCGTCGTCGACGGAGGCGACAACGACACGCGGCCGCTGTCGAGACGCGGTGCCGGTGCCGGCGCGGGGGATTGAAAGGGCGTCGTGCCGCGCGAGAGGCTCATGGGCGGCGGAAGCGGTGGCATGGCCGTGAAACGAGGGGGCGAGTCGCCGCATACCGTCGCCGCGTAGCCGGCGCCCATCGACTCCGGCTTGGGAAGGATGGCAGGCAGCCGGGGAGAGCCTCCGGCCGTGGTCATGATGCTCGGCAGCGACAGCTCGCACCCGCTGGTACCGTAGTTGCCCATGGCCAACGCCGGCGAGAGCGATCGCGCCTTGATCATCTTGGACGTCGGGCTCGTCGACAGGCCCGAAGGGCAGGACGTCACGTCGGAAGAGCCCGACGAAAAGGAGGTGGTGCGCTTCCGCCGCGTGCTGCCGTGCGACAACTGGTGATAGTGAAGCCGACAGGCCAACTCTGTCTTGTTGAGGTGCGCCGCGATATGCTTGTAAGGCATCTTCTGCATCCGAGTCTGGAGAAGATAAGCTTCCTGTGTTTCCTCTCCCGTCAGCTGCTTTGCTCTCATCGTCTTCATTCGTCCTTTCCATTCCACGACTTCTTCTCACCTCATCTTCTCTCCAGGCGCGGCCACTTCCAGTCAGGGCAATCTTCTTGCTCTTCACCACGCCTCCGTCGTGTCGATGGAGCGGGTCCTTGAGGGGAGAGTAACGGGCGTGCATGGCCATCATCTGCGTTTGTGACATCCTGGTGTTTTTTTTTGTTGTTGTTTGTCTGCTTCGTCCCAACGACTGTGATCGCTGCAAGTTCCTCTTCGACACGGCCGTTGCTTGTGAGAAGTCGATCGACAGTTGCACCAACAAAAAAGATCGGCTGGGGGGGGGGGGGGGGGGAGAAAAGTGGCCCAACAAAGGCAACAAGATGTAAGAGAAGAAGCAGAAGAAGAAGAGGAGGAGGAAGAAGATACAACAGAATAAGATGAGAGGAGAGGGATTTGTGTTTCGAGTGAAGAAAAAAGATATGTGCCGAGAAGAAAAGTCGAGGTCCGTGAGATAAAGTCAATAGGTTGTTGGTATCTGTCTCTGTCTGTCTGTGCCCGGGTACGTTGTCAGGGTGTTCGATATCGAATAAGGAGCGTCGAGTGCCAGTGGTCCGTCTAAAGAGTGTAAACCGGCGGTTGTGGAAAGGAAAAATAAAGAACGAGGAGAACGTAAGATAGCAAACTTGATCAAGCAACGAACATGTCGGGGGATACGTATATAGATATAAGCAGCGTTCGTTTATATGGGGGTGCGGATATATATAACCGCATACCTAGGAATTATATGGACGCACGCACGCACGCACACACACTCACACTCACTCACTCACTAACTCACTCACTCACCCATACACAATGGGTGGGTGGGTATGATGTGCGTATCGAGAAGAAAAGAAAAGGCGGAGACCCCTCAAGGGCCAGGTTCGTCATGGCATCGTTTCTGCGAAACACCTTGGCCGGCGCTGTGGTTCCGAGTCGCGGACAAGGTGAAAGAGTGTGAGAACCCTGTCGTCGATGAGATCTAGCTCCGTTACAGCTAGGGTTCGGCTGACCCAGCTGTGACAGGTCGGAGGGCGGGCATAACGTTTTGGCCTGATCATGGCCACGCCTCAGCCACCAGGAGCGTCAATGGCATTCATCAGGGCCCCGAAAAAAAAAAAAAGGGGGGGGGGGGAGGAAGGGCAAAAGCCGCCCGCGCGTGGGGCCTCTAGGTGAACAGACTGCGGGAGCGAAACTCGACAAGGCTCATCCGACGTTGGAAAGGGACTTTCTCCCCTTTCCCCTGCGGAGTAGTATCGACGTCGAACAGGTCCTTGGTTGAAGCCGTCGACTTCATGGCATTACCATGTTTCGTAACCTGCAAGGGGAGGGGCTCTTCGCCGAGTCGGGGTACTGCTTTCTGCCTTGTGCCTGTGCCTGCCTGCTTCCCTATTTCCTTCTTTTGCCTGCTTGGTGTTTAGCTGCTTGTCAAACGAGGAGAGGGCCTGCTTGGCGTCCGATCTAATCGTTTTGCCTGTCACTTGAAGAGTAACGGCGTCGGCGTCTTCCGGTAGCAAAGGTGGCAGAGTAGCGTTTCGCTGCACCATCTGGCAGTTGCAGGGAGAATGCAGGGGCCGACGGTGAAGGCAGGTACTTGGTTTCGGAGCAGACACGTTGAAACTGTTTCTGCAAACCCGCGGGAGAAGATACAATGCCAAAGGAAGGGGAAAAAAAAAGGTCGAAGTTGCTTCTTGTCTGCGCCCCCCTCCCTTTTCCCCCGGCTATGGGCTTCTTGCCTGTGTGCCTTAGCCTGTACCGATCTGACTCTCGCCGGATGCGCGAACATCATCATGACGAGCAGAAAATCAGCCTGGCGATCAATGGGCAGACGAACAGCGCCAAAAGGCAGACATGCGCAGACGAGGCACATCGCCAGCGGCTGGGAAGGGGAGAAGGGGGGGGGGGGGGGGGGGGGGGGGGGGGGGGGGGGGGGGGGGGGGGGGGGGGGGGGGGGGGGGGGGGGGGCGCACTCGAAACTCGCTAAAGACTGAGTCGCAATCTCGTGACAATAACGGTCTTGACTCTGCCAGGAGGCAGAATGAAACTCGCGGCCGCTGCAAACAAACTTGATCCATTTCCCGACCAGTCTTCTGCGTCGATCCCGCTCGCAATTCTCTATCTTTAGCCATCCTCTTTCTCTTTGCAGTTGCTCTCCCGCACCTCTGCACCGGGTCGGCCGAGGGGGGACGACAAAGGAAGGGGGGGTGCTCGTCTCGTGTCGCCGAAAAGGAGAGAGAGAGAGAGAGAGAAAAAAAAAAGGGCCCCGGGGGTCTCTCATGCCGGGTACCACCGTGGGCTCGGGTAATGGAACTAGGCGCGTTTCATAATGCCAACGCCTGATGAAGAGAGAGCCAATTCGAAAGTTATGCCTCTCTCTATCTTTTTTTCTTCCCACCCCTTTTTCCCTTTCTCTCTTTGTCTCTCTGCCGCGCTCTCTTTGTGCACTGGCATCAAGATGGTCTGCGGGAAACCGATCTTCAGCCCATGCAGCGAAGAAATGGAACGATGTGTCGAACAAACGCTCCTCGCCGGGGAGGGGGGGGGAAAGGGGTCGAAATAAACGCAGCCTATTAATTTCCGAGTCGGGCGTTTTTTCTTCTCCTTGACCCTCGTCTTTGACTTGTCTTCCTTTATCTTCCCCTCTTCCGCTTGCCGGGATCGGCCAGAAGAACGCCTATCCCATGACAGGGTGAACGGGTCATGCTCACGGCGGCCTAGAACGGCGATCGGATCTCCACGAATCGGTGCCAATCACTGCTTGCTGAATCGAGAATCTGGCAGGGTTAGTGCGCTCGTCCTCCTGCAGTCGTTGACGTTGAGGTTTTGCAAGCTTCCAGAAAGTGGTTTGGTAGGGTCTTGTCCTTGACAGAGGCCTTCCATCGTAGTAGCGTCTTATGTCATCCTTTAAGCACATGACTGCTTCGGTATCCGTGAGTTCGTGACCTTGCCTACTATGTACATACATCGGCACTTCAACAAATCTACAACTGCCTTATACCTAGTAGTTGTACAGATGTCTAGGTATGAGACTATGACCGTTGATCAGCGTTGCAGGGCTGTGCATCCGTCGGCAACGTGAGCTTCGTAAACATTCACCCGTTGGGCTGTCAAGACTCACAAGTCCTACCCTACAGCCGTAAAGGCATGACTTGATCTCGAGCGGAAAACAGGAGCACCCACCATTACGACTCGTGAAGAATACCTAGTAGAATGCATCATCGACGATTCGTGAGAGTCTCTGACCGAAATGTACACAGATATGTACATATGTAAGGCATGTTTCTCGGAGCCCAGCCGGCGGAAATTCCGGCAAGACGATTAGAATGGATATCACTTGACTTACAACTTACAGCAGGGGAAAAAGCAATGAGCCTGGGTTCGCCAGTATTGCTTTTCTACTCTGTGTCCGGAATCGTTTTGTTGACCAGTACTGGATAGAGTGGCTTGAACCTGTATCCATACATCTACATAATATTATACGGATACGTATCCGTACTGCGGATCTATTACAGCTGTCCGGGTGATGGGCGATGGCACGGCCCGAGGAGAGACTAAAAAAAGAAGCCAGAGAACGAAGGAGAGGCGCCATCTTCTTCAGGACGGCGATCCTGCTATGCAAAGAAACTATCAAGCCCTACGGAGGTATCGTTTACCCTAACAATACAGACGACTGATACGAAGTATCCGTGGTCCGCACGAATATGTACATTTTCATCCTATGGAGATTGCTCCTCAAGATCTCATTGCCTCGCTCATTGGTCAACGCCTAATATCTCATAAATAACGCCTTAGTCTTACTACGGAGTATCCGTACGGAGGATGGCTATCCGTATTTCAATTGCTCTATTTATCCGAAGAAGCAAAGAAAATAGCTTCACATGAAGTTGGAGAGTGAGAGACGCGGAGGCTCTTCCGCTTTCCCCTTTTCCCCTCCTCTGGGTCCATTACCATGATGCACATAGTATGTATGTATGTATGTACATATGTATGCGGATGCCGGATAGGTAGTATATTAACCGGTTCTATCCTCACTGATCAGGGACTGTGGCAGTGATATGTCTTCTGTAGGAACATATTTTCACTCGTCCATTCACGAACCGGCCATCACTTGCACACTCAAAGAAACAGGGCGTCTCAAATAAGGTACTAGGCATGTATCCTTACGGATCACGGTGCTGATGCTGATGCCTCGCCGGGGGGGTGGCCTGATACTCTCTACAATATAAAAGGTCCGTACCTATCCGTACTCCGTACGCCGCTCTGTGAAGGAATGACATTCATTGGCCGTAGCTTGATCGGTACGGGCAGGCTTTCCCAGAGGCTGCAATTGGCGCGTGGCGCTCGGCCCCACCCAACGCTCGCCCCGCCAGAGAGTCAGCCCAATAGCAGGCGGCCGTGGAACATTCACTGTATCGCGTACCTAGGTACCTAGGTACGGATACATGGTACGCAGGCACTTGCTGCGCCGCCGCGGTGCTGGCTGTGAGCTGTGAGCTGCGAGCTGTGACTCTGCGGAAAAAGATGCGCGCCGCGGCCAATCCCTGATCCGTGCGTTTGGCGTCGGTATCGTCCGCTGCGTCGCCGTTCGCACCGTTGTGCCTCGTGTGATGGGTGCTTTCAATCACAGTGCGTTGATCATTCCCGGTTAAAAGCCACCCCTCCCTTTATTACCTAGGTACCTAGGTAGGTACTATCCCTTCGTTCTACCGCCACCGCACGCATCGGCCAACCCGGTACCGCGACCGTCAAAGACAGTACATTTGATCAATTTTTCGCACGGCTCAGAAACGCAGGCTATCTGCAGTAGTTGGCCACTCAGCCAGCAACAGCCTGCAGGGAGGACACTGTAAAAGTCTCTAGTATCATACGGTGTCGTATTTGTCGAGGTACTTCCACTTCCCCCCCCCCCCCGGGCTATAGGCCCTGCCTCGCCTGAGAGGTCCCTCTTCCTGCCTCAGGCTGCCAGGCTGTCCCCCCCCCCCCACCCCCCTCTCTCTCTTGCCCTGCCTGCCTGCCCGTTACCTCCTAAGAAAAAAAATTTCGGCCCCAAACATCCCAACAAGACTACGACTCTACCTCTCTTTTACCTCCCCGGTACGCAGTACGAGTAACTTGCGAATCCTCCTCCGGGGCCTGCGCTACTTGCGGTCGAGGTACTCATACAACTCATACATACAACACAACACGCTTCTCAACGCGCCTCTCTTTCGCTATCTATCTCTTTGTTCGCCAGCATTGTGTGCTGCCGCGCGCGTGGGATCCACCGCATCGCAATTCAGGCTTCATCAACACCACCACCACCACCACGGCGACCACGGGCCTGTCGTGTCCTGTCGTGTCGTGCTGCTCGCCTCAGTGGCCAACGACAGGCTCTGAACTCGGCATCGCCACCATCATCGCCCGCCTTCGCCCGCGCAGATAGATAGACGACAGCAACAAGGTAAATCGGCTGCGCGCTTTCTTATTCGTTTTAATCTTTTTTTTTTTTAATTTTAGGATTTGGTCGTTATTTTTTTCACTCTACCCTTTATCCCCCCCTCTACCCCTTTCTCCGTTTGGCCAGTCCAAGAAGTACTTACTCACTAGACTCTGCATCCAGCCACGCAACGTCTGCCGCGGCCTTTTTCCCCCCCCCTCTCGTCTGCGTCGATCTCGACATCGCCTACTTGTCACGCCCCTGCTCAGCTTCTCGCTCATCACGCCGCCAGCCTAATAAGTTGTTCGATATCGGGACGCGCTCAAAACCAAAGGCATTCATTCACCGGCGAGAGTTTAAGGACAAGAAAATAAAACTACTTCTCCCGACCTCACGCATCACAGCTACCCCGAACCTGGTCACCCCCCCCCATCCCCGAAGGACGCAGGCCCGTATTACGCAAACCCGTGGCTCTGCCGTCTACCATTAGTCCCAGCTCGGACCAATCGTGCAACCTTACCTCGCGCGTTACCTTTGCCTTTTTCTCACTCTTCTCGCTCACTCGCCTTCCCACCCCCTTTTCCCCACCCCCCCCGGTCTCTTTCTCGCAACGGTGACAACAGAAAGAAAAAAAAAGGGGCGACTTTTACTGGACGTGCTTTATGCCACCAACTTGATCAGAGAAATACTTTGTCCGTAAGTACCGCCGTTTCCTCCCGCTCTTTGGTCTCTTGTCACTCCTCCTCCATCTTCTGCACCTTTTTTTTCTGCCCGCATCCCGGAGCTCGTTTCCAGTCGTTTTACGGTGCTGTCGGCGCTGTCGCCATCAGCCGCGGTCGCACGCGTTGCCGTCGAACCCCCCCCCCCCCCAATCCTCACCCTCCATCTTCCCTCCTCCCTCCACCCCTCTAAAGAAATACAAAAGGACTTTGTTGCTTGCTTGGCTACACCAGCCGCGTCGCTGCAGGCTCCAAGACCCATGCCTGCGAGCTGACGGACACTGGCCCTCGTGTCCTCTTCAGAGCAACGCGCCCGCCACAGGCCCGCCCTCTGTCCGTTCGCCTCGCGCTGCGTCGTTACGCGACCACGTTAGCCTTTTTTTTTTTTGGTTCCCCTCGTTTTCTGCTCACCTTGATTACTGACTCTTCCTCCGCTTTCCGCCACCTCCAGATCATGCAGCAGTGGCAAGTCGGCCCCGTGCCGGAGTACGTCTACTCCAACTCCACTCATCCGCCCAACGACATGCAGTAAGTATAGACAACTTGTTTTCTTTGTCTCCGGTACCTCGCCCCGTCCTCGCTGCTCGCCACGATGCCGTCTCGTCTTCCCGTCAAAGTCACTGCTACAGCAGCATGTATCCCCTTTGTATCTGCGTTCTCGCGACGCTCTCTCCGGCCTCGACCCTGGCTCATGTATCACCTGTCACCACTTTGGGGCCTCCTCTTCAACAGACGAGCGCGCCTTGTCTTTCCTTTCTCGCGATGCCCTCCGCCAGCCTTTTTCTCTCCTCCGGGCTGGACTGAGGTCGCGGCTGCCTCATGCAATGCAATGCCATGACGGCTCACCGGAGAGATTGTTGCTGACCGGCTCGTCCAAGCAGCAACCACCCGTACCAGGCCGACATGGCCCGTCGCAATGAGCGCATGGAATTTCCTTACGGCGCCGCCCCTCAACCCAGCATGGGGGCTCAACAGCAGCATCACCCTACGCCTGTCCAGCCGCCGATGAACGTTCCGCAACAGCCTCCGCCTCAGCCGGGCGGCAGTCAACAACAGACGCCGACTCAGACTCCGGCCCAGCCCAGCCGCCAGCGGAAGCGTGCCGCTCCCAACGCGGCTCAGTCGCCCGCCGTCCCTCCGGCTCCGGTCACGCCGAGCCAAGTTCAGCCTCCCGCCCCGACACCTCCCGCGCCTCAAGCCGCCCCCCCGGGCCCGTCGCAACCTCAGACCGAGGATGCCAGTGCCTCGCCGGTAGTCCCGCCACCCGCCAAGAAGAGCCGGACCAACACGCCCTGGACGCCCCAAGAGGAGCTGCGTCTCAAGCAGATGCGAGATGCTGGCAACAGCTGGGCTGAGATAGCCAAGGTTCGTCTCGGCGTCCACTTTTTTCTTTCTGCCCACTGTCGCTGAAATGATGGCCCAGACTTTTCCCACGAGAACAGAAGGATCCGTAAAAAAACATTGGTATAAGGTGAGTATCTGTTCCCTTCCCTGGTCCCATACCACGACACGCGCACACACACACACACACACACACACACACACACACACAATACCCGTACAGTCGCAATCTGACCAAAGCCTGACAGGACATGCATTACGCCGAGTTTGCCGAGGATGAGGTGAGGAGACATCGCCCTATGATCCCCCCCTTGGGCCACGTATGCTTTCCCCCCCTCCCTGGAGCGGCCGACTGACATGTGCCAACGCAGAGTCAGGCTTTGATGAACGCGATCAAAGAGTACGAGAACAACAAGTGGAAGGTGATTGGTCAGAAAGTCGGCAAGCCGGCCAAGGTACGTGATGCTTTCGAAACCGTGGCTGGGGACGGGCTAACACGGGATAGGCTTGCGAGCAATATGCCAAAGAGCATTTCCCAGGCATGTTCTCGAAGGCCGGCCGGGAACAAGGGCCGTCGCAGCTAGCACAGCTAGACTAACACCACATTAGATCTTTACGGCAGCAACAAGGGGAGGTAGATCGGAAGTAGCTTTCTCTTGACCACCTCGTGTCGGAATCGCCAAGGTCACCCGTGAAATGAGGACGTTTCCCCCCTCCTCCTTCTTCCCCTCCCCCTTCCCCCTTCTTCTTGCCAAGGGAAGGAAAAAAAAAACAACAGCTACCCCTCCTCTGGCAAGGGAGGAGAAGGAGACGCAAGATGCGAGAGAACGAGAGAGCCTTAGGGCGTAGCAGCACCGACAAGCCATGCGTCCTGCAAGCCTAGCCCAGCTACCCCCCTCCCCTAGTCGTGACCAGATCAGGTCGGGAGTATTAAAAAAAAGAAGAAGAAAAGAAAAGAAAAGAAAAGGAGAGGAGAGGAGAGGAGAGGAGAGGAGAGGAGAGGAAAAAGGAGAAGATAAGAGACGAGGCGGGCTCTGCATTCCAGAAATTTTGCTTTGTGGTCCGATTCTCCTACTGTTGGGTGTTTGGTCATGCCCTTTCTCAAGTTGATATTTCCAGGTCTTAGATGACGGTATGGCGACGGATGCCTATTGGCGGGCCAGCAAGACTCGTCGAGAGGGAGGGTTTTCTCGTGGGATGGGGAGATTGATTCGAGGCGAGGCTCAAAAAAGGGATACCTATATCCGTATGCATATCTTCCTACCTACTCTACCTGCCTGCCAGGTAGCCATTACCTATCATCTATCGACCTTCCTGCTGGGTACTAAGCTCGGTATTTTCGATGGGGATTTGGTGAGCGGCCCGTTGCGAGTGGCCGTTCAGGGGTTCAAGGGGGAGGGAAAATTTGGTGGCATCCGTAACTTGTAAGTAAAAGTATCGGAAATAGTAGACAAGTAGGTCTACCAAGAGCTTATACCTAAGAGTTCGAAGGGTTGCTAGGTTAGTATGTATATAAAACCGTGCTTTGTAGATACGGATAAAAGTCGATGCTAGGTTACGAGTATCCGTATAGTCCCGGGAGATTTCAGGCAACGGAAGGATTGACTCTGGTTCGGCGTAGGGTTGAAATTCAAATAGGGGACTGACTGGTATGAGGTATGAGGTATCCGGTACTTCGGGCCGGGGCGGGGCGGGGCTTGTAGGGATACCCGCCACGTCTTCGTCTGAATCCAGCCGGCGTGAAGCTATTGAGGTGTATCCGTATCTATCTATTATGTCTAGTAGTACTAGCCTTACTACCCCGAAGCCAGGTGGTAGGGAGCCCGAGTATGTATGTATGTATGTATGTATCAGTATGTACTTGTATAATGCATGTATGTATTGTAGAGTGAGGAACGAGATGGTTGAGACGGTTTCGATCTGATATCTGTATCTGTCCTTGGTAAGTAGCTTGATTCTATGATATTTGCACCGGTCCCCCGCGTTGTTGACGATATCGTCATCACTTCTCGTCATCGAAGCCCGTCTCGAGCTGTCATCCTCAAGGCAGCGATGGTCTCGACACATGGATCCAAAGGCGGACTGCCGTCACATCTACTTGAGACTACTACTATACAGTACATATATCCGTACAGACTACCTCTTACATACATGGACGTGTCGGATATATACATACTCATACGCGGTGACTGGAACGAGTTTGTAACGACCGGTCGATCCCGTGAAGGGAAAAAAAAAGGGCCCTATTTCAACGCGCGCGCGTCGGGACGAGCCGCGCAGAGAAGCGGGGATGGAAGAAAAGTGAACGTCACGTGCGAAGCGTGATGCGAAACATGGCCTTGTATCCGTACATAGATTGTACCTAGGTAGCTGTATCCGTATCTGTAGACATCTGGGAAGGTCGTTGGGGTTTTGGCTTGGCTTGGCTGGGAAGAAGTCGGTTCTGTTGTCCTTTGAAATCTATCTTCTTGTTGTTTCGTAGTAGTTCCTATGTCGCTGTGAATACTGGTTGGTACGTGCTACCAAAGAACAAGACACTAGCTTATCATTATCATGGAGAAAATCAACAGGACCTTTCCATGCTAGCAGTTACTCATATCATAAAATAGTATGCGAAAGCCATGAGCTTCTGTCTTGCAGATGGAAACCCTAACCCTAGCGGGTCTATGGTCGGATGACAGGGGGGCGTCGATGGTCGGCTTGACATGGTACTATAGGTCGGATGAGCCTAAGGTTTAGAGGATCGAAAGAAGTGTGCTTCTAGGTACCTATGCTGGGATGATGTAGAGATTTGGTTAATAGTTAGCTTTGATTTTGTATCATACTTGTAACAACTCACTCGTAATAACTCACATGCTCTTGAAATCACAAGTCTAAAACGAAGCATCTTCTCAACTAGCCGCTTCACATCACCGGCTACAGAAGCGTACACGATCTCTCTTCCGACGATACCACCCGTAATCTCTCACTCACACCAAGCGTTTAATGATGGGGTCAAATAGACCGGTTCCCCTCTCCGGGCTGGACCTCGTCCCAGTCGGTCAGTTCGATGGTCCCCTCCCAGATGCGGCTCTCCTGCCCGCTGTATCGTCTGTACCTATCCGGGTGGTATAGCACTCTGCTGATGTCCTTCCACTTGTTTACTACGATGTGCTTCCCCGTGTCGACGCACCTTGCGTGAATCCTCAACTCTAAGAATGAAGAAAAAAAAAACTTATAATCAGCATGATGATGAAAGGGGGAAGTACGGATACTAAGAAATAAGTAAATAAACGAACGTACCGTTGACCTTCCACGGTCTCGACCGCCTCTTCCGTCCAGAGAAAGAAGCATAGCTCCGAATAGTAACGGCGTTAACCTCGACAAGCTTCACAACCCCCTTCCCAAACGAAGACAACATATCAACAGACAACCGCAAAGACCTCCCAGGCATAGCGCCCCCGACCACCACCACCCCCCGCCGAGGCGAAGACGAAGACGAAGGCGAGAAGGTACGCCGCGGCGGCAGGTCATACGCCCACCTGTCTCGGAACTCGAACGAGACGCCGTCCTTGTTGGGCTCTTGCTTCGCGTCGGTGGCGTACTCTACCTCGAGCCTGTCGATGGCGTCGCATGCGGGCGTTCTGTGACGCGATGCTCGTTCCAAGAGGTTGACGAGGTGTTTGCAGAATGTCGAGCCTGAGGATTCATCTATCATCGTTTCATTTCAGCCTTTGAAATTCAGAGAATGGGCTTCTTTTGAGAAAGATGCCTACCTCGTTTCTGACGCTCGCTTTCATAGAGAAGCCGCTCCGAGCCGGCCAAGGCCTCGAGATCATCGAATATACCCGGCACATGCATCAAGGCCACCATCCGAACACAGTCCGGCTCCTGCTCCTCCACCGAGCTCATCCTATATCTCGACCTGTCGATGTCGTACATTTCCGCAATCGGTCTATCATGTTGATGCCTGCCACGAAGGGTCGTCGCGCTCATCGCTAACACCGAGATCCGTTAGTGGAAAGTGGACATTTTTTTTTTCTCTCCCCGTCCCCCCCTATTTGCTGGATGTATATGATGTAAAAGAAAGGGGTTTTACCGAAACTGCTTTGAGAAAGATGTAGACAGATAGGCGCGGCTCGAAGTAGAGTGATCCAGAACATGATGGTAGCTTGCTGTCGAGAGTCATGTATGAGTCCTATGTATGTATGTGTATGTATATCTATCTATACTCGAAATAGGGGAGAATCGAAATAGGGGAGAAGGGGAAAGGAGGGTCGAACCCAGATTCGAGTCCCTTAATACCAGTACTCTCTCTCTCTCTCTAACATGCTTCCAATCACACGCCCATCTGATAAACTCTTTCCACGCACGACCTCCTCAACAGACCCAGCCAACCAACCAACCAACCAGCCAGTATCCTCCAAGAAGCATCCACACTCTTCCTTTCCTTTATTGCCCCGTTCAGAAGCAAGCCTGTCAACTGTCAGTATCTATGTAGACATGACTTGCTTCTCGACCGCCATCGTGTCACCGGATGCCCCCCATCTTGTGGCACTTCAGACGCCTTCCTGTCCGATCGATCGCCATCTTTCCTCGCTATACTACAGTCTACACACTCGGAGCAGCAAACAAGCCCCAACGACTCCTGCTACCCTCTCACTCTAGACATTCATTCCAATCTGGTATTCTTTCTGCCATAAACTGTCTGCCTGCCTGCCTGCCTGCCAGCTCTGCTGACCGACCCCTCTTGCGAGTTTTCCCTTTATCCTTCTCCCATACCTACCTACCTACCTACCCATCTACCCACATAGGTAGGTAGGTAGTAAGTAGGAAGTAGTAGTAGTAGTAGTAGTAGATAGTAGTATACACGGTCAAGTCTCCTATATGTACATACACGGGCCTCTTCTCCCGCTTCTCGCCTCTTCCCTCTTCCTATCCACTACCAACCAGTTCACAAGCAAAACAGGGCAACGGCGGCAATAATCATGGCCAGGGCACTCGCGCTCGCCTTGCTGCCGCCGCTCTTGCCGTTGTTTTTGTTGTTATTGTTGTTGTTATTGGCATTGGCGCCGCAATTCTGGCTGAAGCTCTTGGAGTCGCAACCGGGTTCTGAGCCGGATTGGCCGTCATCCCCCTGTCCTGCGTCGCCGTCACCGCCGTCAGCGCCGCCCTTATTGCCGCTGTCCGAGGAACCGCCGCCGCCGCCACCACCACCGCCACCGCCAGACTTTGCGTCTCCGCTGTGATCCTGACCCTGCGCGCCGTTAACGCCACCGGGAATCGTGTTCTTCCCTCCCTTCTTGGGTGGCTGCTGCGGCTCGCTGTCCTCCTTCTTCTTCTTGCCCTTGTCCATGTCGAGCCCGGTGGCGTCGAGAGAGCCCAAGACGGTGTTCTTGTCGCTGTCGATGACGGTGTCGTTGGTGCCCTTTCCGTCGCTGTACATGTAGCTCTTGCCGTTGTGGGAGCCGGGCCCGTTCTTGGCGTCGTAGCACTCAATCGTCACCTCCTCGACGGTGGCGTAAAAATAGCCGGCCTTTTGTATGTCCTCGTCGTTCCAGTTGATCTCGCCGCCGGCCCATTGGATGGTGCCCTTTGCGTTGCTGGCCAGGCCGCCGGGCCAGATGGACAGCTGGACGCGAGCCGGCGTCTGGGGGAACTGCCACTGCTGCGTCGTCTCGTTCCATGTGTCCTTGCGTAGCTTGGAGCGGCCGACCTGGCCGTTGACGAGCCAATCGATCCTATCAGGCGTCCAACGGATCTCGTACTCGTGAAAGTTGTGAAAGGTGTCAGAGAGTGAGATGTTGCCCGAGTTGTGGTCTAGTAGCGCAGTCGCATGTCATGTCAGTAGGGGGGTCACGAGAAGAGAGGAAAAGACGTACAGTCGGGAATGCCTTGAAAGTAGTAATTCGTCTGCGCCGTCTCCAAATCGGCACCGACAAACTCGTAGTCGATTTCATCTTTGACATCGGAAAGCAGGATAAAGGCAGTGACGACGCCGGCACCACGGCCCGTCTTCATCTTGGCCTTGACATTTCCGTACCAGAGATAGGAAGTCGAGGCCAGAACGGTTCCGACGCTGTCCTTGGGCATGGTGAGGAGGACGCTGCCGTCGTGGGGAGCCGGCTCGCCCTGGGAAACCCACTGAGCCTTGGAGTCGTCGCCGAGGAACTTTCCGATGTCGACGACGCTGTCTAGGTTGTCGAACTTGGTCGTCGATCCCTTGCAGACCGGTTCGGGCGCGCATGAGTCCAAGGAGAAGGACATGCGAGGATCGCATCCGCCGAGGCAAAAGGCACCGGTACCGCATTCGCCATACTCTGTTTCCCTCCCCAGCCGAAGCTGTCAGTAAAAGAAGAACAAGCCATGTGCAGCCAACAAGGGGGGAACGGGGATATCTGACGTACGCGAACAGCACGGCGCCTCCTTGGGACAGTTGTTGCCCAGCGAACACTTGGTGGCGGCCAGCACCGCCGATGCGCCGCCTAAAGCCGAGAGCAAGGTCTTTGTCGACCACAGCATCTTTGATGATGACGAGGAAAGGACCAAGAAGAAGAGGGTGGCGTCGACAAAGAGAAGAAGAAGAAGAAGAAGGAGAGAAGGAGAAAGAGAAGAGAGAAGAGAGAAGAAAGAAGAAAGAAGAATCCCTTTGCTAATCAAGAGAATAAATAAACAACAAAGAAGAAGAAGAGAAAGAAGTAAAAATTTGAATGGGAATAAAATTGAGAGAGACGAGGAGGAGAGAAAAAATCCCAGCCGACAGGGATCGTTATCGATGATTGATCTGATGAGCTTTTGCTGATCGAGATAGAGAGGGCAGGTGCGTGTGTTCGACGCGTGACTTTGTTCCTTCCCTCTCTTTTTGCTTCAGAGGAGTAGGAGAAGTCGACGATGACGATGACGAGAGAGAGAATGTGCGTGTATGTATGTGTCTCTCTGTGTGTGAGAGAGGGGGGGAAAGCGAGCGTGAGATAGAGAGAGTGAGAGAGACTGAGAGAGTGTGTGTGTGCTGTGAGAGGGAGAGCAGAAAAGAGCGAAAGAAGAGAGAGAGAGATGGATGGATAGATGGAAAGAAAGAAAGAAAGATAGAAAGAAAGAAACAGAGATGGACCCAAGAAAGATTCCGTCCTATCTGGTCCATGTTTGCTCTCTCTCTCTCCTACTACTACTCTACGACGAGGTATCTCTTCCCCCCCCTGTCTCTCTCTCTCTCTGTCTCTCTCTCTCCACAAGCATCGGCATCGACAACACCCTCGTTTTTTTGTTTGTTTTGTTTCTCCGTCCTTCCCCCCCCCCCAGGGGTATTCTTCTTCTTCTTCTTCTTCCTCTTCTTCTTCTGCTTCCTTTTCTTCTCCCCCCCACCCAACACCCACAGACGTCAAGAAACTGCACCTCATCTGACACCCAACCCTTGTTTGCATCAAGGAAGACCCTGTCTCACTCACTTCTCCCCCCCCCCCACCCCACCAGCCAGCCAACCAACCCATCCCAACCAAAACAAAAACAGCTCGCCCGCCCGCTCGCTCTCGCTCCCACAGCGGCCCTAATTCGCTGCTGTAGAGCCGAGACAATCCCAAAGAATGTCGACGCGTCGAATCCGTTCATCACTCACCCCTACCTGGCCTAGCTTCTTCGCTTGCTGCCCCGCCGGAACGTCTTCAGTGGATCACCACTGCTGCTCTTCCGCTTCTTGGCGCTGCCCCGTCTCGGCCTCCGCTTCTGATCCCGGAACCGAACCGGCCCAATTTGCGCCTCCGTCAATGCCGTTCGACCTTCCTTGGGAAGAAGGTAGTCTGGCACGTGCTTGAGATGCGCTTGTTGCCGCGCTGTCCTCAGCTCGCCGTCGTGTCGCACGTGCTTCATCTCCGTCGGGTTTTCCTCGAAATATCTGCTCCCCCCCCCATCTCCACCGTTAGCCCTCGCCTCTCTCTCACTCGTCTCTGTGCCTTCCATCATCATCACGAGTCCGCAACTCACCGCTTGAGCTTCTCGCTCTTCAGTAGCTCCTGTCGCAGCTCTCGCGTCCGCGCCTCGCGAACCGCCACCTTGGTCACCGCCCGTAGTCCGTCGTTCATTCGGTATCGGAATGCGTCCACCTCCTCCGCTTTAAACGTGTATGGCTTTACCTCCTTGCCCTTCTTCGCCTGCTGCTTCACGATCCGCGCCAGCACCGTCTCGTCCTTTTCCGCCGTCGCCACCATCGTCGGCTTGTGCTTGCCAAACAGCTCCGCCGGCACGACAAACGACAGCGCCATGCCCGCCTTGCCCGCCCGCGCCGTCCGCCCTATCCTGTGCGTATACGACGATGCCGTCGTCGGCAGGTCAAAGTTGACCACCGCCGCCACGTTCTTGAAGTCGATACCTGCATAGGTTCCGCCGAGTCAGCTTCCAAGACATGGTTCAGATATCGCGTCCACACGCATGCATGCCACACGTACCCCGTGACACGCCAAACTCCTTGTCGCCCCTAGACGACGACACCTTGCGTTTTTTCGACGACCGTTGCTTCTCTTGTCTCTCTTCCTCGCCTGTCTCTTTCTCTTCCCCTTTGTCTTTCTCTTCCTCCTCCTCATTCTCTCTCTCCTCCGTCTCGGCCTTATCCTCGTTGCCGAGCACTTCCTTATCGTCCGACGCGATGATGATGTCGTAGACATTGCGGTTGAAC
Source organism: Ophiocordyceps camponoti-leonardi (nom. inval.) (assembly GCA_003339455.1). Lineage (NCBI taxonomy): Eukaryota > Fungi > Ascomycota > Sordariomycetes > Hypocreales > Ophiocordycipitaceae > Ophiocordyceps > Ophiocordyceps camponoti-leonardi. Next base: position 220,223 of record PDHP01000012.1, on the reverse strand, counting down.
TCGTCCACCACGTGCAATCGCGAATTGACCGGCAGCTCCGGATTGAGGATGCAGCTCCGGATGCCAAACTGCTCCAAGAACAGCTTCAGCCGGTAGCACCGGTCCACGTCCGCCACGAAGATGATGCACTTGCCCTTGACCAGTCGCAGCTTGAAGATGACGTAGGCCAAGAGGAACTTGTCGTCCTCGCTACACCTTTTTTTCGTGGGAAGAACAGACATAAGCATTACGTTGACAACAGGTTCGAAAAGGGGTTGAGAGAGAGAGCGTCCGTATCATACCTCGTCACCAGCTGCGTCACCCCCGCACCCTCTGCGTCGGGCTCCTCCAGGTCCAGCAGGGTCGGCACGCCACTCTTGTAAAAGATGGATTTGAGCGAGTCAATCTCGGCCGTCAACGTCGCGCTCATCATGATAGTCTGTATGCCCTTGGGCAACGACCACGACAAGCTCTCCAAATCTTTGTCGTAGCCGTAAGACAGCAAGAGGTCAGCCTCGTCCAGGACTAGGTACGAGAGCTTGCTCAGGTCGAGGTCAGACTTGACGTGATGCCAAGCTCGGGCCGGCGTGGATATCACCAGGTCGGGCGACGTCGACAGTAGCGATCTCTGCACCGCGTCCGAAAGCTTGTCCGTCAGCTTGATCACCTGCACGTCCTTGGCGCAGTACGCGGCGAAGCGCTCGACGACTTTGAAAACCTGGTCGGCCAGTTCGCGCGTCGGTACCAGTATCAATCCGGACACGGCTGCGGCATGCGGCTCGGCCTGGAGAAGCGGTCAGATATGTTTTTCCCCCCCCCATCTTTAGCTGGGAGGATTCCCCGATAGTAGCCTACCGTTTTGCGCTTCAGAATGCCGGCAAGCACGGGCAGCACATAGGCAGCCGTCTTCCCCGAGCCCGTCTTGGCCCTGCACAGCACGTCGTGGCCATCCAGCGCCATGGGGATGGCCTTGCGCTGCACCAGCGTCGGCTTCACCAATTTCTGCTCCGAAACGGCCTGCAGCAGCCTGGCATCCAGTCCGAAGTCGGAAAACGACTTGACATCGTCCTTGTTGTCCGCATCGTTGGCAATCTTCTTCGTCTCCGCAGTTCGACTTTTCTTGTTCGCATTCTTTTCTTCCTTTTCCGCAGACGTAGACGTCGTCGTCGTCGTCGTCGTCGTCGTCGTCTTCTTCCTCTTCTCCTTCTTCTTCTTCTCCTCCTCTAACTCCTTCTTCTCCGTCACTTCGGCCGACGGCACGTCGTCTCGGTCGAGCTTCCGCTTCATCTCGTACGTCGTCTTCCGTAATCGATTGCTGCGGCGGAAGAGATTTTGTATGGATGCTTTTTGTTCGGAAAATGAGTGGGGGCCGAAGTTCGGCGAGATACCTGTTTCGATGTATACAGTGCGGATAAGTCTCTCACACATACCCGCTCTCTTCAGACTTTCTTTCACGTGCAGCACTTATTTGCTGACCAGCACAAACACGGTCAGGCAGTTGACATTCACATGAGATCAAAGTCACAACAAAGGAAAGAATAGAGAGAGATCCTTCTGAATGATGATAGGGTAGCTGCATTGAAAGAAGGGCTGTCGGCATAGCTTAGGGGTTAATAGACCAATCTGGCACTCCTCTTGTCTTCCATTCTATCTCTTCCCCAGATCTTTATCTCGATGCCTTCGACAGCGTATTTGTAATCCAATGTGCCGAGAAAATCCATGATAGTTATGTTCTCTCGTTGTGACGCTCACTATAGAAAGTGCCTTGACGAGAACACCGGAGAGAGGAGTAGAGGGAGAGGCAGGCAAGGAAAAGGAGGAGGGAAAAAAAGAAGAGGCTGAATGAAGAATCTACTTGGCTCCTTACTGCACAGTTCCTTACTAGAAGCCGTTGGTCTGAGAATCTCTTCTGAGGTATCTGTCCGCTTTTCCGTGAATAGCAACTAGTATCTAATTATCTGTCTATGAAGTCACCAGCTTCACCGCTGACAACTGCAACAGCAGATATAGTACTACTTACTCGGTGTATTTCCAATCGTTACTTACTATCGAAGGTTACGTCCCTGGTTTCTCTTCTGATAGTACATCGGCCTACATGGATGAGATGTGGCCATGCTATTTGGCTTTCCTATTAACCTCTCTTCAAAGTAGTTCTGTAGAAAACTTCCCTCCCCTTTTCCCCTTTGTCTCTCTATTCTCATCTAGTCAGGTCCAGTACGGGATCTGTTCGAGCTGAAAGGCATACATCTTTTATTGTAGTTTAGTTGGTTGGCTCATCTCTCTCTGTTCAGTGTGGTTATATAAAGACATCACCTTTCCAAACATGCACATGCGTACCGTCCAATTCTCTTCACTCATTTTCATTCTTTCTTCTCTTTTATTCTCAATCTATCTCTCAGAACTTACCTTCTAAAGTCTTTCTTCAGTTTACATATTAATCGGGGAAGAAAAAAAAATGAAGCCTTCACTTCTAGCCGTCAAAGCAACGGCATGGATGACCCTCACACCACTGGCAGCCTCTCTCCCCTTTGTCGTCCCCTTCGTGAGCTCCTCGCCGCTCATCACGCCTCCCGGCCAGGACAAGATGGGGGTGTTGCATGACCAGTTGAGGCATGCTGCTCATCCGCCGCCGCCGCCGCCGCCGCCGCCGCCACCACCTCCACCTCCGCCGCCTCCGCCGCCGCCACCACCACCGCCATCAGCGCCACGGCCGCCACCACCTCCCCCACCTCCACCATCTCCACCACCGCCACCACCGCCACCACCACCACCTCCACCACCGCCGCCTCCCGCTCCGTCGCCGCCGCCGGCTTCATGTGCCCGACCTCTTCCTCCTCCTCCGCCTCCGCCTCCGCCTCCTCCTCCGCCTCCGGCAGCAGCATGTTCCCAAAAGTCCCGAGCGCCGGCCGCTCCCCCTCCTCCGGCCCCGCCGCCTCCTCCTCCTCCTCCTCCCCCTCCTCCTCCTCCCCCACCCCCTCCGGCCAAGTCCGCATGCCCGGCCCGCCGCTAGTCTCCCGGGGACGACGAAAAAAAAAAGGGGTGGGGGGAAAAGGGCGCGGTCCTAACCCCAAGACGGCTCATGTCAAGGAGCGACGACTTCCCCTTTTCCCTCCCCAATCTTTCACATCTTCGCCGACAAGTGACAGCTGGTTCTCGTCATCATCGTCCGGCGCAAGTACTCTAGCCCGGCGCCGTCGTTTCTCTCCCGAAGCAGCTATTGCACATCTTTCATGTATTATGCATTGTACAACACCAGCTACTATATGCTATATGCTACGCCTCTACGGAGTTCTCCGTACGCTTTGTTCATTCGCTGCCCACTCTATGTGCATTTCTTCTTCATTTCATGTTCACCCTTCATGTGTCTTTATTCAGCTACTCTTTCGAAATGCCACCCCCTTGAAAATAGAAGGAAAAAAACAGGCCTTCTCTTACGTATGTGTATCCATCCGTACACATACACAGATCATCTTCATCGTCAGCATCGTCATTGTATATCATCGTTATCAAATATTCACTTCATCAACTTCAAAGTCGTCCTTCTTCCACTTCTTCTTCAACAACCCATTGACAAAACACATGGACATTGTTCCTTCCCCCCCCCCCCCCTTGCAACAACTTAAAAAAGCCACCGGCGTCGACGCTATGGCTCCCTCCCGTCCCCCTTCCCGTCCCCGCCGTAACGGTTCCGAACCTTCAACGACGTCTCAAAACGCCGGACCCTTTCTCTCAATCTGCACCAGCGAGTTGAGTCTTTGCTGTGTTTGTCGTAGCTTCCATCGCATCTTTTTTATCTTTGATATGCTTTCCCGCTCCTCCTTCCTTTCTCCCCCCCCCCCCCCCCCCCCCCCCCCCCCCCCCCCCCCCCCCCCCCCCCGAGCAATGCGCTTCAGTTCTCCGTCTGTCCCGTCTGTGAATGGTATCATCTTCCCGACTCGCCCCAACGCCGCCAACGCCTAGAAGCTCAAAACCGTGCCAGTGGGTTCAGTGTACCCGCACACACACACACCAACATTGTCGTCATCACGCCTCGACCGCCACGGCCGGAGCGCTCATCACCGCCGCCGGCTCCGGCTCGTCCTGATTCGCAATCTCGCCCTCGGCTTCGCGCTCGGCCCAGTCGCCCCAGAGACCTCGCTTACCTCTAATCTTGATGGCGTCGCCGAGCCCGGAGCCCTGCTCCACCTTGATGGCGTCCTTGGTAGCCAGCACCAGACATTCGAAGAACATCTTGGTCGCCTCCGCCTTCGTCGCCCGCTTCTCCGGCAGCAGGGTCTGAAAGACGACCGTCGTCTTCTTTCTCGTATCCTCATCCGTAGCTGCCTCGTCCCCAAAGAGGTCGCGCAGGATGTGCACCGCGTGCTTGGTGCCGATCGAGACCGGCCCGCTGTCGGCCGGGTGCACCACGGGCGCCGTCGTCTCGTCAAAGGCCGGCATCGGACTGCTGGCCGACTCGGCTCGCTCGACCTCGTCGACGGCCGCCATCTCCAGCACCGTTCCGTCCGCAGCCGCCGTCTGGTCGCCCAGCGCGTCGCCGTCGAAGCCAAACTCCATGTCGTCTCCTTCACCGAGCTCGAGCCGCGGTGACTTGACAGCGGCTCCCTGGTCGCTTTCGACGTCAGCGATGCCGCTATCTCGTTTACGCTTCAGATCGCTCATGCCGCTCGTCGCCTCGACCTGAAGCATGCCGTGTAGCTCCGATGCCCAGGCCGAACTCCGGCCCTCCATCATGACCGACGACAGGAAGCCGCCCGACTTTTGCATGTCCATCAGCGCCAGCAGAAGCGGGTCGCGCGGCAGAAAGGCCGCCAGCTTGACGATGTTGTGTCTGTCAGCCTGCTGCAGCTTGATGTGATTGCTCGACAGGGCAATCTCGCTGTCGGGCATCATGACCTTCTGTTTCTTGGCGCGCTGCGCGGGTCGCCGCACCGTCGTAGGCTCGGCCTCTTCCTCCTCGGGCTCGTACAGGTCTGTGTGGTTGTAGCGCGAATACTCGGCCTCGACTTCCCGGGCAAATGCCTCATCGATGTCTGACAAGGGCGACTCGGAAATACGAGCACGATCCATGTCGACGGCGCCCGTCATCTCGGGGACGGCAGATTGGTCGCCCGGGTTGAAGCCAAAGTCGTCGTCGCCCATCTGAATGTCGCCTTCTTCATCGGCAATGCGGACGGCGGCGTCGCCCATTTCATGACCCCCAAGTCCGTCGTCTTTACCGAGCTCAAGCTCGCGGCGCGGCGCCATTCCTGTTTCGCTCAAAACGTCATCTTCTACGTCCCACGGCATTTGAGGCGCATCTCGGCCCACTTCAAGGCTCTGGCTGGGACCGCCATCCATGTCGAGACCAAAGTCGAGCTCCAGGTCGAGGTCATCCATCGGGGCCAAGGCATCATCATCCAGCCCGTTGCTCCCCTGCAAGAATTGGCTGTTGTCAAAGTCTTCTTGTAAATTAATGTCCCGGTTATTGGAGCGCCCTTTACGCCCAATGGGGGCGGCTGCCACCTCGTCGACCTGCGACATCTGCCACGAGGTATCCGGTGGTGGGGGAAGATCCAGGTTGTCGTACTGCGTTATCCTATCCGGCAGTAGCAACGCCTCGCGGTTCGGCAGTTGTAGGTTCGCCGCCAAGTCATTATTACCGCTTGAACGGAAAGCCTGGAGGCGGTAAGCAGGTGCGAGAGGAAGGAAAGGAGCCATGGCAGACAGACCATCTTGATCTTCATCATGGCTTCGTTGCAGTCGTCCAGCAGATAGCGAGTCTTCCGCTGGTATATTCTGACGACACCCAGCAGAAGCTGGCTGCTGAGGCGCAAGGCCATGGGCGCCTGGTTGGGCGTGATGATGGCCTCGACGCTGTCGGTGACGTTGGACTGCAGGACATGGTTCTTGGAAAGCTTGCGCTCGAGGTTAGCCGATAGCCAGACGCGGGCCAGCGGGCCGTTGTTGTTGAGCAACGTCTCCGAGTAAAACATGACGGCGACGGCGGCGCGTCAGCAACCGCGACGGGCGGAGGAGCAATGAGAGGTCAAGTAGAGGGGGATCTTCAATATGAAGAGGAAGAAGGAAGAAAAGATGCGGCGGAAAAAGAAAAAAAAGAAAATAGCGAAGAGAGAGTCGACGCGCGCGTGCCCAAGTAAACACGGACGAAGGGCGCGCGTTGTCCGGGTGGATAAACAAGCGGTCCGAGGCGTGTCAGGCCCAGAAGACGCGCCGAGCAACGAAGCGCAAGAGCATGAAGCGAAGCGATGCGGTGACGCGCGACTCGTAAGGCGGGCGGGAAAAAGTGCGCAGAGCTGGTGCGTGTGCGGTGGCGACGATGATGGTGATGAGAGATGATGATGATGATGATGCAGGTTTTAGGAGGTAAAGCGGGTTGGCGACCGTCTCGGACCCAGACTTTTTTGGAGGGCAGTGGAGGGCACATGGTCGCCGGGGCGCCTCGGGTTAGTAAAGAAAAAATGGCGTGGCTGGGGTGCGTGGCTGAGGAGGACGGCGGGGGGGGGGGGGCGATTAGATTAGTAATAAGTGGGGGCAAGGGTGCTTAAGTCCCGAGTACAGACACTCCCGCGTCTCTTTCGCGTCTGATCTTGTACATCTACCTACAGTACGATGAGGCGTCGTCCTTCAATGACAACTCACAACTCACACGACAGTGACGACGGCTCTGCTTCCGTCCCGGCCGGATCGCACGCGGCGACGTTGAGGTTTCCTTTTTTTTTTCACTCGTCGTCATTCTTCTGTCTCTGCAGTCATTTTTCAACCATTCCCCAGCAGCCGTGAATTATAAGAGCGCCTTCGCTTTCTGATTACATGTATGTACAAATATTCACTGGACTAAAGAAAATCATACAGACCTAGCATATCCGTGTCGTTGCGAGAACGTGGCATTGTAGCCTTCCCAGTAGGTAGTACAGAACTCGTTGGCAGCATCTTACCAGTGTAGTAGTCTAATCACTGTAAGATAGATGCTCAAGCTTGTTCGGACTCCGAGCTCCGGATCCTAGCCCGACGGGAATATCATCCGATCGATAAAGGGGCGCGCGCTGCTAATAATTCTATCAAACGTGAGTCTATCAGACACAACACGTGGACACACATACCTACGTACATACGTTCGTACCTCTTACAAGACATCACCACCACATATTTCCAAAGCGGAATGCAAAAATACATCGATCGTGATTAAGCTTCTCCGTATTCGAAAGGAAATGGCTTGGCCTCGTTCGTACCAATACCTACTACCTACGGATACTATGATCTGATAAATCTACAATACGAATCTTGGTTGACGAAAAGGATGATTTTTATCCAGATACGCTGTTCGCCATGGCTCAAACGAATTCCTGTCAAGGCCAACGAGCCAGCGAAAATTGTTGCTCAGCTCCGCTGGGATTCCTTTACCCCTGAGAGCTGCGAACTGCCGATGCCTGATGCCTGATGGTGTGATACTGTCACTGATGAACCGATTCTCTGAGCCGTCCTTGCTGCTATATAAATTTACCACGGTGGAAGACCCTTTTCATCTCTGTTCAGGTTAACGAAAGGCCTCTCTTCATCTCGGTTCAAGTACGTACATACGTCAGACGCTGCCGTGTCAAGTCGCGGCAATGAGGCCAAGATGGTGCAACCCTCTGGTCCTGGTCATGGCCATGCTCCCCTTACTCCTCGAAATCGTTCATGCCCGACCACCGTTGACTAGTTTCAACTTCCGGATGAGGAGACCGTCATTAACTTACATGTTCCGTGCGGAATTCGACGCAGGCGAGGGCCCAGGCTATTACTTCTTTCAAGGTGGCTTCACTGGCTCGACGGAGACTACGATTTGGAATGCGCCCTGGGATTATGCCGATGCGGGCTTGAATTATCCTACAGCCTGGGTTGAGGTTTACAACGATATGCAAGGCCGCATCGATCGCATCAGGCGGAATGCTTATCGCTTGGAGATTCCTCCGCGCATATGGATCTACAGAATCGCCGCTTCGCCGCATATGCTTGAGCTGCCGGATACAAGCAACGTCGCGGCCCCCTCAGCCATTTTGTGGTCTCAAGTACAGGCCTTCACTTTGTTCGACGAGAACATTGCAAACGCATCCGACTACGTCAACTGGATCGAGAACCCCCGTTACGACCCCAGATGGGAGGCTTACGGCGTCCTTCCCGAGCAGCCAGCCTTGAGCGGCGACGGTGTCGCGCCCCGGGAGATGCTGCGCCGTTTTCTAGGGGAGCTCACTGGTCCGGAAAACACCTTTTTAGACGCTGATCAGCGTCAAACTCTGAGAGTACTGCTTAACTGGAATGCTGAGGCTGAGCCCGGCCGAACTTTCCCCCTAATTCGACGACGAGGTGATCGAGAAGTCCCTTTTCCCACCCCGAATCCCCTATTTCAACTGACGGTTCTTTTTTTCTTCTTTGAAATTAGTTGCTTCCCTGCAGGAGCTAACGTTACACTTCATCGACTGGTGGCGAGTACCTGGCCTGCAGCATCAGCAACAGTTGCTGCTGGCAGCCGGCTTCGCGAGTATGGCGCCATGTATGGATGCTATTGTCGCCGTGAAAAACATGCAAGGCCCGCCGCCTCCGCCTCCGCCGCTGATACGTGTGGGCAAGAGGGATGGTGAAGCATCATGTAAAGAGTTGGTTAAGATTACCGGCGAGAAGTTCGCAAGCGCAAAACGAAATGACTCCAGTGAGTTGCTAGCCAACCCCCAAGTCTCTTTCTGCGCCGTGGTCGTGTCTGAATAGGGGGCAGTTCCCGTCTTCAGGCCTGAGAGATATGTCCCACTCATGGAGCCGGGCGTCTTCTTCTGCAAGAATCATAATTGGCAGCCGCCGTGCAAATTCGTCAAGTGGTCCAACCAACGATGCAGTATGTCTTTCCTCCTAGGTGCGAGGGCCATCTCACACTCCGTCACAGCCGTGGTACCTGAAGAGTCCGCGACGACTGTCCGATCGATACGGCCGCAAGGGGTAGTGGGCCTCTGCGAGTTCCACAAGTAAGTCTACGGACGTCGATATGCTTTATTCTGGGTTCTCACAGCCATGGTAAACGGCTCATAGGCACCCCAAATGTCACGGCAGCGACATGTTTCAAGCATCATATCCAGGCATCGATCTTTCCACCGATCCGTTGCGGTCCTTTGCTCACAATATCGCTGCTTTTCGTTGCTACGAAGACGCCCAGCCTCCGGAACCGGGGTCTTCAACCCACGTTTGGACCTGGACGAGCAAATCGAGGCCTAGACTTTGTAGAAATTTCTCCAAGCTGTGGTTCAGACTGTGGCTATCTGATTCCTCGAAGGCTGGGACTTATGACATTCTCAAGGTTGACTTCTTCAGGGGACCGATTACACGAGAGCAAGCTCAGGTCATGCACTTCATCACACAGGGACCTACCGAGGGATTTGATAGCAGATGGCAGCTAATCGATCTTTCGAGAATGTTTGGCTCCGATACGGTGGGGTTGAAAGAACTCGAGACGATGCAACTCTCGGCGCATGATACAGGCAGTTGGTTCGGCGGAGACGAGTTTAACGTCGACGGTATGTATGCTCTCTTTCTGACCTCTGACACGGTAAGTACCTACTGACTTTTGGGCATATAGGCATGAGTCTATGGGCTGAGTGTGCTGGGTCTCGCATCCAAGTGCGGATGCAAAAGTTCGGCTCCATGAAGGGACTGGGTCTTAAGCGCGGGAGAAATGCCCCGATGAAGAAAAGGGGCAACGTCGTTTGGCAGGGCGCTATAAAACCAGACGACTGGGTTCCGACGATTCCATGCAGTCACTTTCAGGGCCTCACCATCATCATGCACTTGGCTAACAAATACTGGGCCGGTACGGATAACAACTTGAAAGCTATTGTCGGCGACGAGCACGTTACCGTCGCTCGTCACCCTTCTCTAGACGGGACTTACCCGGCCGAGGTGGATATAAAGAAAGCATTCAACGGATCGAAGATTGTGCCGCTGGCCAACCTTACGAGCATATCGATTCGCAACGAAGGTCCGAATAATGATGCTGCCATGGTTGAAAGTAAGTACTCAACTGACCACGCACGCATTATCACCGGCTTTAACCTTTTTCCTACTGCAGAGGTGACTTTTTATGGGATCTGCGCCGGCAACAAGGTTACGGCCCGAGCTGTTAGATGGAATGGTAACGAAAATTGGCTATACAAGGATGGACAATGGGATTTGACTCTGAAACCTGAATCGTGGGTCAAGTACGGAGCATGATGAAAGCGTATATATGTAAGAAGCCATATACTCGGTATGAAGCTGGATAGGAAGTATTTGGGTATGTGTGAGGTAAGTAAGTAAGTAGGTAGGTATGTTCAGTAAGGGATGGTCCCTTTTAGGCTCTTAGCCTCCAGCACTGCCTCTCCATGTCTATCAGGATATTCTACTTTAGGCGGAGCACCTTCACGAGAACGATATTCGTCATGAGAGGCAGTATCATATCAAGATACTATTCGACATCCATATTCATACTCTAAGAATCCAGCGAATCAGTACGACCCTGCAGCTCGCAACGCACTTCGCAAGTTCTTCCTCGCTGAACTGAAATCCCGACTTCCACGAGAATGTGGGTAGGCACTGAGCACGAGAGCGAGACAACCTAACTGCGTGCCTGTCAGTCAAGGCCTGCACACGAGGGCTGCAATAATAATAAGGCATGTACGGATAGCGTCCCCGGTCCCCAGGGGGGCCTTCAGGCTTCACTGTATTCACTGTAGCCTGTAGGGCCTGTGGAGCCTGCGGCATCTGTGGGGCATTCTTGGGCGCTGAATTTACCTACCCTACGCCTCGGAAGCCACGGGCAAGTGCTCCGTATCAGAATGTTGTTGACTGTTGTGCTCACCTAATAGCGCGGAAAAGGCCAGGCAGTGAGTGAGTGCTTGAGACCTATCCGTACCTAGCACTCACACAGTCACTCGTCTTGCATTGTCAATTCTTCCATCGTCCAACACGTCCACGCTCCCCTGCCCTCCCCTTTTCTTGTCCTCCCGCGACACGTGCGCATTCCTACGACAGTCGAAGCTTCTTTCGTCCTTCGTCGTCGTCCCTCATGATCCTGCGCGTGCCATTCTCGCTCGGCCGGTGATCCTCTGCGCCGCGACATCGACCCTGCGCTCTCCACGATGCAGCTCCTTTGGAAGGGGGCTCAGAGCTCGGCAAACGAGTCTCTCCTCCCCATGTCGAGCCTCCCGACCATCACGGACTGCTCAAAAGACTCGCCTGCTACCGATGGGTCCCCTGCCGTCCGGCCGCGACATGCCCGGACCAGCTCGGCGCATGCCAGGGTAGGGAATACGGGGACTGGAGGACGCGTTTGCACTCTGCAACCGACGCGCTGACACTCCTCTAGAGCGTGGCCGATGGGTTCGCCTCCATGACGCCGCCCGAGACGGCCTCCGAATTGCGGACGTCGCTGACCCATGGCCTCTCCCCGACTGAGGCCCTGACGCGACTCGGCCAATACGGGCCCAACGAGATACCGCACGAGCCGCCCGAACCGTTGTGGCTTCGCTTCGTCAAACAGTTCCAAGAACCGCTCATCATGCTCCTTCTCGTCTCCGCCGGGGCCTCTGTGCTGCTCGGCAACATGGATGACGCCATCAGCATCACCGTCGCCGTCACCATCGTCGTCACCGTTGGCTTCGTGCAAGAATACCGATCCGAGAGTTCCATCGAGGCATTGAACCACTTGGTACCCAATTACGCCCACCTGGTTCGCGGAGGGCCTTCCAGATCGTCGTCTGTACCGCCGAAATCACCTGCCTGGCCCCCGGCCGTCAAGGAAGAATCAACAGACGAGGCCGATGGCTCCCGTGCCGACATGTCCATGGACGACGTCCTCGACGCCACCTCGACCAAGGTCATGGCGGCGCAGCTGGTGCCTGGTGATCTGGTGCTTTTCACCACCGGAGACCGCATTCCTGCTGATATCCGCGTCACAAAGTCGTCGGATCTGTCCATCGATCAGTCCAACCTCACCGGCGAGACGGAGCCAGTGCGCATCACGAGCGAGGCGCGATCGCGACGGGCCAACGCGCTAGGCATCTCCCACGCTCAGCTCCCGCGACCGCAGTCCCTCGCACCCGGCGACGGCCTCGATGCCGACGGAGGCGGAGACTCCCACAACATCGCCTACATGGGCACCTTGGTCAAGTCGGGTTACGGCCAAGGCATCGTCTTCGCCACGGGCGGCAGCACCCATTTCGGCACCATCGCTACCAGCGTATCCGGCACCGAGAGCCCTCGCTCGCCTCTCCAGCTTTCCATGGACGAGCTCGGCTCTCAGCTGAGCAAGGCCTCATTCGCCGTCATCGGCCTCATCTCACTGGTGGGATGGATGCAGGGCAAAGGGCTGCTGGACATATTTACGATTTCTATATCGCTGGCCGTTGCCGCCATCCCGGAGGGGCTGCCCATCATCGTCACGGTAACGCTGGCGCTCGGCGTCCATCGCATGGCCCGGCACAACGCCATCGTTCGCAGGATGCCCAAGGTTGAGACTCTCGGCTCTGTAAACGTCGTCTGCACCGACAAGACAGGCAAGTCTTTGGGTTTCCGTTGTCAGCGTCGCGAGAGCCGCCGGACGACTAATGCATTTCTATTCCACGCACAGGCACGCTGACCACCAACCACATGACGGCCTCGGAGCTGTGGTATTTCGGCGCGGGCAGTGCTCTCGACGTCGCTTCGGATAGCGAGACGATCGAGACCAAGCTCAGCCAAGCTTCTATGCGGATCCTGCGCATCGGCAACGTCGCCAACAACGCTCGTCTTGCCCGCAACTACACGGAAAACGGCGTGGCCGCGACCGCAGTCCTGTCTTCCACCCAAGGCCGCGATCAGGCAGCGCCCTACTCGAGGTGGGTCGGCCAGCCAACGGACGTCGCCATGTTGGACTTGATGGATAGGTTCAAGGAGCACGACGTGCGCGAGTCTCTCGGCCCTCGTGTCGGCGAGACGCCGTTCAGTTCCGCGCGGAAATGGATGGGCGTCACCATTGGTTCCGACGTGCGTGGCGAAAAAGAGTATTCGTACATGAAGGGTGCTGTCGAAAAGGTCCTCGCCGCCTGCAACTCGTACCTCGACCAGGACGCCCGGGAGGTGGTACTCGACGCTGCCCGGAGACGCGAGGCGCTCGATGCGGCCGAGAGCATGGCCGCCAAGGGTCTTCGCGTGCTCGCCTTCGCTAGCGGTCCCGTTGCGCGGGCGTCCAAGGGCCGGCCGTCGTCAGGGGCGCCGCGGAGCGGCACACCGGGTTCGGACCTTACTACCGGCTCTCCGGTTCGGACTTCATTGGAGAGTTTCGAGGATCTCACCTTTGCCGGGCTGGTCGGCATGAGCGACCCCCCGCGGCCAGGCGTCGGGCGGTCGATTAGGAGGCTGATGAGGGGAGGCGTCAAGGTGATTATGATCACAGGAGATGCCGAGATGACGGCGCTCGCCATCGGCAAGCAACTGGGCATGGTCATCGCCGCACCGAGCGCACATTCGGCCGGTCAGAACGCCATCAAGTCGGTGCTGAGCGGAGATGAGGTGGACGACATGTCAGACGAGGGCCTCGCCCAAGCGCTGCAACACACGACCATTTTTGCGCGCACAAACCCGGACCACAAGCTCAAAATCATACGCGCGCTTCAATCCCGCGGAGACATCGTGGCGATGACCGGGGATGGTGTGAACGATGCGCCAGCGCTGAAGAGGGCAGATATCGGTATCTCGATGGGCCGTCACGGCACCGACGTGGCCAAGGAGGCGTCAGACATGATCCTGACCGACGATGACTTCTCCACCATTCTGCGGGCCATCGAAGAGGGCAAGGGAATATTTAGCAACATTCAAAACTTCCTCACGTTCCAGCTTAGCACGAGCGCGGCGAGCCTGTCTCTCGTCTTCCTGTGCACCTGTTTTGGGTTCAAGACACCGCTCAACGCGATGCAGATTCTGTGGATCAGTAAGTCAAAAACGACGCGCGGGTAGTGCTGACGCAGGGCTGACGTCGAAACACCAGACATCATCATGGACGGTCCTCCGGCGCAGTCTCTCGGGGTCGAGAAGGTGGACGCGGACGTGATGAACCGGCCGCCTCGGAAGCGCAACGACCAGGTGCTGACGAGGGCTCTGCTCACGCGGGTGCTGACGTCGGCGTCCATCATCATGGTGGGCACGATGCTGGTGTACAGGCACGAGATGCTGGCGGACGGGCAGGTGACGAGGCGGGACACGACCATGACCTTTACCTGCTTCGTCTTCTTCGACATGTTCAACGCGCTGAGCTGCCGGTCCGAGTCGAAGTCCGTCTTGCGCGGCGAGGTGGGGTGGCTGGCCAACAACCTGTTCAACTGGGCGGTGTCTCTCAGCGTGCTGTGCCAGTTGCTGGTCATCTACCTGCCCTGGCTGCAGGAGGTCTTCCAGACCGAGGCCATAGCCATTGGCGACCTGATGCGGCTGGTGTTGCTATGCAGTTCCGTCTTCTGGGTGGACGAACTGCGCAAGTATCTGCGGTACGGGAAGAGGCGCTTAGGGAGCGGTTATAGCCAGGCGGTTTGATGACCGGTGTGTATACATAGAACTGGGAGAATATGCGCTTGGGACGCGGCTTTTTTTTTTCCCTTCTTGTCTTGTAGGTACACCATTGGATATCGTGGGAGAGTTGTGACGAGATATAGAGAGAGAGCTTCGGAGGGGGAGGGATAGGGGTGTTTACGATCATGAGCAGAAGTGTGTGCTTAACTGCTTAGTAACGCACAGAATCTCGACGAACTACATGAAGGGAAAAAAAAAACCCACACGTGTGCACACAAACCATACGCAACTCATAGTCCTCGTCCAGCTTCCAAAGGCTGGCGTCTCTTCGAGTCCTCGCCTTAACACCCTCTGCGTCGTGATGTGCCCCCGGGCCCAGCTCGCTCGCCCATGTCGAGTCCCCGAATTGGCGCCGCCGACGCTCTCTCCGCCGGGGAAGAAGCCGCCGGCCTGATAGAGAAGGCCGACAGCGAGACGGAGCTCCGCGCCGCGCTGGCCGGACTGCACAAAGGCGAAGCGGCGCTTCAGTCGCGATTGGACTCCCTGCTCGCTTCAAAGGCCGACCTATCGCGTGACCTGGGCCGACTAGATGTGCTGCGGGCGAGCCTGGGTGCGCAAGTTGTCGCTGCCCGGTCGATTGGCAGCGAGATGCTGGCTTCGGCGGCCGAGACAGCAGGCCGGCTCAGCGACCGCGTCAAGAGGCTGGATCTGGAGAAGAGCAGGGTCGAGGAAACGCTCGAGGTGGTGGAGCAGGTCGCCGAGCTCAAGGCGTGCGTCAACGGCGTCGTCGGCTCCATGGGCGCGCCTCAGGACTGGGAGGCCGCCGCCGGCTACCTGTCTCGCGCGGCCAAGATCCCCGAGGACATCGCAAAGGGCGCGTTCGCAACGAGCATCGTGCCCAGCGTCGAGGTCCCCGACCCGCCGTGGGTGACGCTGGAAAGCGCCCGCGAGAGCCTGTGCGGCCTGTTCCTACGAGAGTTCGACAAGGCGGCCGGCGAGGGCGACGGCGCCAAGGTGACGCGATTCTTCAAGCTTTTTCCGCTCATCGGGAGAGCCGATGTCGGGCTCGACGTCTACGGCAGATACGTCTGTCAGGGCGTGGCCGGCTCGGCACGAGCCACGCTCCGCGACAGCGGCGGTAGCCAGTCGCGCAACGATGGCTTCTTCTACGCAAACGCACTTACCAAGCTCTTCGAGCATATCGCCCAGATCGTCGACGGCCACGGGGCTCTGATCGAGCGGCACTACGGCGCCGGCAAGATGGTCCGCGTCATCGAGAGGCTACAGGCCGAGGCCGACGTTCAGGGCGGCATCATCCTCGATACGTGGAGCGACGAGCGCGCCGTCGACAGAAAGCTGACCGACGTCAAGAGCTATCCCTTTTCCTTTCTCGTCCAGAGCTTCCTCCCCCAGCCCGGTCGCGGCGTGCCCGCTCGGGGTGGGTCGCCTGCCGTCGGGGCGGGAACCAACGCCGCCAGGAGCAGCGAGGACGAGGGGGTCAACATGAAGGAGGTCGACGCATTATTGAGCGAGATGGCGCTCATGCTGGGAAGGTGGTCCTTGTACGCGCGCTTCCTCTCGGGCAAGTGCATGGTAAGAGTGCCGTCTCGGGGAACGGGATGAGGAATAACAACGCTCACGAGGACGACGCGCAGGAACCGGGCACTCAAGATGACAGCCGGCTGGCCATAGCCGATGTGATCGTCAAGTCGAACCTTTATCGCAAGACGTCGAACAAGCTGACGACGCCCTACAACGTCATGACGACATTCTTCTTCCGCCGATCGGTGGAGAAGGCCTTTCAGCTCGACGAGTATCCACGAGGGTTGTCACTCAGCATGAAGAAGCCGCTCGAGGGGAATGCCCCCTACATCATCCTGGCCGTCGACGACGTCATGTACATGGCCGACGCCGTGATCCAGCGCTCATTGTCGACGTCGCAGAGAGACGTCACGGCGTCGGTGATCCCCACCGTCGGCCGAGTGCTGGGTTCGGAGTTCATCGGCATGATACAGCGCAAGATGCGCGACGAGTCGTACCCGAGATCGGCGGTGCAAGGGGCGCTCCCGCCGGAGGACAAGATTGTGCAGTTCATCGTGCTCATCAACAGCCTCGACATGGCCAACGAGTATCTCGACAGGATCATCAGCAGTCGCGTGGTCAGCGCCGAGGGCGACGTGACGCTACAGGAGCCGGTGAAGAAGCTGTTCCCCTTTGAGCGGGACGTGGCGTTGGTGGCGAACGCGCTGCTCACGCTGGAGACGCGCTTCATCGCCAAGTCGACGGAGCTTCTCAACGAGGGCATCCAGGTGCTCTTCAACCAGGTGGTCAAGCTGCGACTACGGTCGGTGCTGAGCGAGACGTTCCGCGACGCCGACTACTCGATGACGGAGGAGGAGGTGCTGGAGCTGGCGCAGCAAAACGACGAGTCGGAGGAGGAGGCGCTGGACCAGGTGCGGCGGCGGTTCGAGCTCGGCTGGGACCAGCTGATGCGGCCGATGGCGCGGCTGATGACGGCCAAGACGTACGGCAGCCTGCTGGAGATGACGGCGCGGCACCTGTCGCGCGTGCTGGAGAAGAGGGTGCTGGGCCACGGCGGGAAGATGGCGGCGTTTGGGGCGATCCGCATCGAGCGGGACCTCGGCGCCATCGTGGAGGCGGTGTCGAGGGGTCACTACGGCGTGAGGGACGGGTTTGCCAGGTTGACGCAGTTGCTGATGGTGGCCAATATGGAAGAGGAGGAGTGGGAGGAGCTGGAGCGGGAGGGCTCGGGCGGGGCGGAATGGATCGTTACGAGGGAGGAGAGGAAGAGGGCGCGGGGGCTCATCGGGGGGAGATAGATGGATGGATGGATGGATGGATGAATATCTCTGCCTACTATATATCTATATAGTACGGAAACGCTGTTGAAGCATTTTTCTTCCTTGTCCTTTTTTGTTTCATCCATACATATGTACTAGGTATGTACTTGCCATACATACGTCTAGGTATCAAGGTTGGCAGGCTCGTGGCTTGGTGTGGACGTGTAGGAGTCAGGAATAGGAGGCAAACAAAAGTCAGGTTTGACTAGTTATACCTCTGAGTATAACTAGAGTCTATATGTACTATATAACTTCTTAAGTTATCTGCTATTGCCCGTCAGTTCGAACACGTATGTACATATGTATATATGTACTAGACTTTTGTCCTAGAGGCCTCCGGGTTCCATATCATCGGTCTATTGCTTGAACAATATCGGAGCCTTTGTTGGCCGGAAACAAGTGACCAATCCTGATCGTGATATTATACAACACAATGTGTTATACCGTATATGTGGAAATAGTATAATGGTTCTTTATGATCCGGTGATGGCTGATATTACACAAGCTGACGACTCGTGTCATTGCGTCGGATCAGAGCTGGTGAAACCCAAAAAAAGGGCCCTACATACATATGTACATACATACATATAATATGCGGTTCTTATTCTCTTCGTCGACGTTTTGAAAGGGACGGCTTCGGAAGGGCCTTTTTCGAATGCATTCCTTCGCGTCCTCCACTTGTGATATCACAGCGAATCCGGCAGGATAGAATGGCTGGCTGTCGTTCGATGGACGGTCGTTTCTCGGCATTGCAGATGTGACACTACTGTTAGCTGCCAGGAGCAAAAGGTCAGTTGATAACTTGATGTAAGTACATACATATGAATATATCCTATGTAGAGACAGGGCAGCAACGCGGGTTTCCTGTCCTTGTAACTTTTCTTTTTCCATCCTGGCTCTGGAGTTTCATCTGAGCTTGACTTGATAAAATGTGATGAAGGATCTGTCCATTTGTGAAGGTAATATCCGTACACACCCCCTGGAATTATAAACCTAATAGGCGAGGACACGTAAGGACCTACGGGTAAGCTTCTTTTTGATCCGCGGCGTAGACTAGTATGCATATACTTACATCTGTACATACGCATGTAGACAGAGTTGTCGGCCTCGACTATCGTCTTCTTGCCATATATAGATATATGGATATGGATACATGTATATCTTGATTTTCTCTAGGCTGCTCATACATATGTATGTACAGTTATATAGACATGTATGTATGTTCGAAGATCATAATCATAAGAGACTGGAGTCAAAGGAATAGAAAGGGAAGACGAATTCGAAGAGTTGATGATGGTGACTTGTAACATAAGGTAACGTTCTATCCGTCTCTTATAACCTAAACTTACATATGTATTTACTTCCTCCTATCCGTAGAAGGCGTCAAGGCACCGAGGCTGCCTAACCACGTGAGGCAGATAGATGGAGGGGAACGGACCCAGGGCTCAACCTCGACCACCCACAAGCAGAGCATCCGATCTGGTCCCTGCTTCAGAGCTCGCTCGTTGATTGGCCTTTCTTCTCACGGCATCAAATTTTTGCTTATGGAGGCCGTCGAACTTCTTCGCCGATCCCGCCGGCGAGTCCGGTTGTGTCACGAGGGGCGTCGCCCTCTAGCCCCTATCGACTCCTTTGGACCACTCATCCATACATACCTACTACCTTTGAATATACACATACATACATACACACATACTACCATGTTGTGTGGAAATATGTACATATGTCAAGAGCGGCAAGGCCATGGCAGTGATGGCACGACCGTCAGGCCATCCGTTGACATACATAGGTACATACATATATACATATGTACATATGTATGTTCGCACTTGACACTATCACCATCGGCAGAGTCCGCGGCGAGAATGAATGGACAAAAAAAGAGGGGGGGGGGGGGATTCAAATAAGTCAGTAGTACAGGCACAAAATCATCTGGCCGGCCTATAGCTAGTAGTTCCCCAGTCGTCTTCCTCACAACTCTCCAACAATGAGAGCATTGGCCGTCTGCCTTTGCCTCCTGGCCATCAGCCATGCCTCGCTCATCGACCCGACCAAGCGAAAGCTCGAAGCGCGATGGGCCCAGCCCGGAGATGAGCCCAGCCGAGCTCCGAATCCTCACAGAAAGGTGAAAAAGTACTTCATCATCACCAGAGATGACTTTCGAACCGTCCAGTTTGTGGGAATTCCCGGCTTGATCGATACGCAACTGCAGCCGCGGATGCTGTACGAGTCTTATATCCTGGCAGGGTCCGAACATCTGGGGAGCGTCGTCGTAGCTCACGAGGATCTGCTCTCGGCCGTCTTGTGCTTCCTACAACGCTGGGTCGGGGCGCACCTCAACAAGGGGACCCAATTCTACGCTTACCAGGTTCAGCGTGCCGACGCCGTTCATGCCCCGTGCCCTCTGTTGGGAAGAGGTGCTCGAATCGTGTTCGACGGCCATTACGTCGTCGACAACTGGTTAAACCCGAGGGATGAACGCCTCATCCGCTGGGCTCCGTTGCCTCTTCGGCTACGGCGGTGTTCCGTGGGACTTATCGAGGAGTTGCTCCAGCACCTGTTCTGGCGAGATGTGAACCCCCTCGCCCTTCCTCCGCAAAACCGTCCGGATGCCTATTCCTATTCTCCTCATTTGGGGACTCTACCACAGCCCCCTAGAGTCGATGATGATGCTGCGACCAACTATCCGATGAACAACCTTCCCCCCCCTCTCGCCATCGCCGGTCCGCATCAGACCAGCCGTCCGGCCCCTACCTCACCGTTACTTCCACAGCTACAGCATTGTTCCGACGTTCGACAATCGTCTGCCGTGGGAGCCCTTGCACAGCACTCCATCGACCAGATCATCCGCCAGCTTGAGGGGCGGGACGAGCTCGAGCAGCCCATCGTTCGGCTCATGGGCGGCGAGGTGAACGATCCGGAAAGGACTCGATATCATCATCATCATCAGGAGGAAGAGGAGGCAGCCTCATCGGGCATCTCTCTCGGAATGCCACAGGAGGCCAACGCAGAATGCGATGCCGCTCAGTCCCAAGGTAAGTAAGTGAGAAACGCAAAGGCAGATCGTGTCCGAGGATCTTCTTCTTCCCTAGCCCTCCAGTTCTTCCTCTTCTTCTCAAACGATGCTGACCGGCGGCATGGCACAACTGAACTATATACACCCGCCAAACAAAGCCGCGCAGCAGCAACTGACGAATCTGGCCAACACGGCTAGGAACGACCTGGATCTGCTCTTCGAAGATGCCGAGGCTGTGATAAATCAGCTCATGTATCAAGAGATGAACTCGGCTGCCTGTTCATCCGCCTTTTCGAATTTCCACTCCCATTTCAGGAAGAGGTCCGCGCCTGTTGACGGTTCGTCTGAAACTTGGTCCGTTTCTAACGACTTTGAAAGCTCACATCCGTGTCCCCTCTTCTCTCTTAGGAGGAGCCTTGGAAGGAAACTGCTGCGAGCTGCTGGCCCTCGTCCAAGAGCGACTCAAATCACACGCCTGCGCTGAATTCAGCGATCTACGCTTCCGAATGAAATTGTCGAGCTCTACCATCGCAGCCGGGACTTATGACGACATCATGCTACGCATAGGCGACGAGACCATGACGCTTGCTGAACATCCGTCCGGAGATTTCGACGAGGAGCGAGGTGTAGACCTCAGGGCAGCCTTTGGATCGAACAAGGTCGCTGTGAGAGACATTCGGACATTCGTCGTCTACTCCTTGCCCGATCAGCGTGGCATCGCGGACGAATGGACAGTCGAGAGTAATGCTGAAACCCTTTGTCCCTCTTAAGTAGCAGAGGAAAGTCGTCGAAGCGGAATTCATCACTGACACTAAACCCCCCCTTTTTCTCAGGCTTCACACTGACCGGCCAGTGCGTCGGCTCGCCGAGGAAGGCTCAGGTTTTCATCAAGGTCAACGAGGACTTCTCCCGCTGGGGGGGCGAAGATGGCGTCAAGTCACAGTACAAGGCCGACATCGACGTCCGGGACTGGCGCTGGGCTCACCCAGACGACAAGACGAGGACCGTCGCCGTACAACCCCCGGGTCAACCGTACGCCTGCACCGAGCTCAAATCGCTACAGGTCAACCTGAGGCTCGGCAGCGGCTGGTGGCAAGGCACCTGGGACAAGATCTACTTGGACATGGGGTCCGGGGGTGAACGGCTTCTACTCGCGACGTCTCCCTCGCCCGGGTACGACGGCTGGACCAAGGTAGACTTGAAGAAGACGTTTGGGATGTATCGTGTACCTGTGAGCTCTGTGCTCGCGCAGCCGCAGCTGATACGGCTGTTGTCAGTCGTTGCCAAGGACGAGTGGATGAGCAGCGATCCGGACAAGTGGAAACTGGCAGGCAAGTTTTTCTCTCCCTATCTCTCTCTCGTCACCACTCCTTCTTCAATTCTTCAACGAATGACAAAGTAGCTGACTTGAATTTTCACTTTCTCTTGTTTATTCCATTAGGATTGACCTTGGTTGGGAAATGCGCTGGAGTTCGGAGAACGATCCGAGTCGACAAGTTCGCGACCATCGACCAGTGGTGCAAACGATCTCCAGGGGAGAAGTCGTCCGAGGTCTTTCACGGTGGCGGACTGCGTCTCGAGGATTGGAAATGGGTAGACGAAGGTGTGAGGAGAAAGGGTGGGCAGCGTCACGATGCAAGAGAAGGTTGACAGGTATGTGTGTATGTACATATGTATAATGGATATGGGAGCCGTGCTGCCGGTAAGTAGGTCTGCATGTCTGTATGTATGTAGCTGGCGAGTACGGATATGTATTCTTCAATGACCTCGCCTCAGATTGATATCCTACTGATCAGGTCCTTTTAGGGCGGCGGCCGTTTGTCGACGGTTCGAGAAGGATTGCCACGAATCGAATCGCCACAGCCCCCGTGAGTCTCAAGGTGTGATGATGTTACGCAGCCGGCCAGCAGTCATAGGGCTGGCTATCACCACTACGGATACCTGTAGCCTTTTAGTGTTGGTCTGGTAGCTTTGAGAGGCTTCTGAATCTGATGCAGTTGCTAAGCCTACGAGGTGGCTTTTATTAGCAAGGGTGGGTTCTCCACATCCCTTTATTACTTTGAAAATGGCTGCTAAGACAAAAGTCTTTGGTCAACGGACGTAACTCTGGCCACGAGGCTTGGCTATGGAGACGTATACAGCGTTGCATGCTTGATGGCTGTGTGTATCTATGGAATCGCTGCCCCTTAAATTTTCTCCGTGCGATTCACACACGTTTTTTCCTCTGAAGCTACGGCATGCGACTCTTTATAGTTATTAGACAGGTAGTACGGAGTATGTCTCGCATTCATGTGCCGTGCCAGCAAGACTGCCGATTCGTCTAGAAGACTCTGCGCGGCTCATGCAGTTCCATAAGAAGAGATCCTCCATCTATTCGCACTTGCCAAGCCGCAACCCAGCCTTTTGCGGACGAGAGAACAGCGAGGCTGAGTGTTACGCGGTCTTGTGATGGGGTTGTCTTTTGTGTGTATGTATGTGTGATGGTATTATTCTTAGATCTTCTCATGGCTCTTGAGTGGTCTATTGATAACTTGATAAGTGATATTGAGAACGTCTATTGACGATCTAAACGTGCTCGCCGGAGAAAATGGTTCAGGACCCAAGTTATTAGAGACCTGTTCCACTATCATACCTCTAAAGAGGGTGAAGGTGTACGGATATTCCAAGCCACTGCTAGCAAGCAGCCTTGCTGCGCAATTAAGATTGAACCTCCACTCGCTTGTTTAGTGTGCCTATCTAGGTTTAGCTCGGCTTGAAGCTTTTAAGCTTAATCTAACTTGCCTTTAGTCATAATGTTCATCTGCATATATATATCTACGGTACCTATATCCGTATGCACACTGTTTATCATGTAACTATCCGTATATGCAAATATCACATGGATTTTCAAGATCATCTTCATCTTCTACTATATGAGAATCGAGACTACCTATATATACGGGGGACACATTACTGTAGTCCTGTAATACGACATGTATACTATGAGTGTATCCTTTAGAACTACTTTTCTAATCACTGGCTGAGCTGGACGCGAGAGATCTTCGTCTGTATCAACGATAGAGAATCGCACATTCATGATTCGCCTGTTTACCTTCTGCTTAGACCTATGATCCATGTAAAAAAATTCCTCACCTAGGCCCTCTCGGCGTTTTGCATGTAGATATGTACTTGTCATCTGCCAAGGCGCTGGTTTGAAAAATCGGGTCAACAGTCTTTGTATAAAAAGGCCAAGAAGATGTAGGGAAGAAGCGGGCTGTGTCGAAGATGAACAAGAAAAAAAAAGGGGGTGTCGATTAGTAGGATGTACATACATATGTATGTACGAGATGACGAGGACGTGTGGTGGGCTTTGCATGCCTAAAGCTGAGCAATGCCGGGAGACGAAACACATGATAATCGTCTCCTCAATGGGAACAAGGGGGTAATCCTGCATCGTTTTCTTTCCCCCTCCGCATGTTGATGGATGGATGGATCAGCCAACTTGACCGAGGCTATGAGTAGTAGGCATGTTTGCACGTACATATATCCGTAGGTAGGTAGGTATGTGCACATGTGCACACGAGTGGAGAGGGCAAGGCTGGTGGTAATCATTAGATTCGCCAGACAAGGAAGGCATAAGTTGAGGCGTCAATGCCATCCATCCATAGGTATCCATGAAGCAATCTGCATCAACTCTACTCGCCCGGTGGATCATCAACTACCAGTACCACCATCATAGCCGCACTGAAGACTGTTGCTGATGAGTCGACCCTTGCTATATAATGGATCATTTCTTTGTGCAGTGCTCGGCCTCTTCCCTTTCCACTCCTGGCTCTGTCTCTACCAACTACAGTCTTGCACTCGCTTTTCCTTCGTATTCTTCTTCTTTCGTCTCTTATCAAAGGGATCACTCACTTGACTGATAATCTATCACCCAATCTCTCTCTCTTAACCATGTCGGTCAAGCACGCTTTCCTGGCCGGCGTCATCGCCACGATGCAGGCCACCACCATCTCGGCCCAGAGGTTCGACAACGAGACCGTCACCAAAACCCTCAAGGACCGCCTCGTCGAGAACAAGAAGCTCCCGGGAGATGCCTGCCACCCGTTCGGCGCGTACACGCTCGGCGGGAAAGATATCGTCCCACCCTGCGTCTCGGAGCAGCTGATTGGCTACCGGTGCGACAACATCACCGGCGTCACCCAGGGCGGCCAAGTCTCGGACGAGCAATGGACCGCGTACAAGAAATGCCTGGTCGGCGAAGGCGGCTCCTTCGAGGATGATCTCTTTGGCTGCCTCGAATGCAAAAAGACGCACGGCTTGGAGTCCGAGGCTCGGGCCGGTTGGTTCAAATCGACTTTCCAGAAGGCCTTTGACAACTTCAAGAAAGACGAGGTCCCCAAGAAAGTTCTGTGGCAGTATTTTGTAGATGTCGCTGACTGGGACGGCCCTGAGGGGTACAATAAACTGGATGCCGCCAACTCCACCGATGAGGTGGTGGCCAAGCCGGTCGGGGAGTACTACACTCGGACGACGCCCCAGAGCGTCGGCAAGTTTACCTTTAATAACGTGGACTATCCCGAGCCGCTCGATGCTCCTAAGGAGGAGGCCAAGCCTTCCGAGGAGGAGGCCAAGAAGCCTACTGAGGATAATTCCAAGCCTTCTGAGGAGAAAGCCAAGCCGTCAGCCAAGGAGGGGGAGACCATCGAGGTTCGGGCTCCCATCGGTCAGGAATGCAAGGCCAAGGTCAAGGTGGAGGAGCCGGCCGAGAAGAAGGCGGAGGCGGCGCCGGATGCCCCCACGAGCGCCAAGTTCGCCAACAACCGCACCGCCATCGCCGCTCCCGCCGCCGCCGACGCCGGCGCCGGGGTCACCTACAAGGCCATGAACTTCCACCGAACCATCAACTGCGCCTTCCACTTCACCAGCAAAAGCACCTTCAGCTTCGGCGCCTACCTCGGCGAGCCCGTCCCCGTGGCCGGCACCGAGAAGAAAATCACCAAGGAAGAGGCCGACAAGCTGCCCGAGGCTGCCCCCGCCGTGGCCGCCGCCGATGCGGAGCCCATCGACAAGCTCCAGACTGTTGAGGCCGCCGCGCCCAAGCCTGCCAGCAAGGTTGCCATCGACATCTGCCTGTCCGTCGAGGCAGTGTTCAAGCTGGAGAAGCCGCGCGACGGCGTCGTCGATGCGGACAAGGTCGTTGCTCGCCTTCCGCCTGGCGATTTCGTCGCCGCCGGGGCCCCGTCTGCTGGCTCCCCGTCTACTGGGTCCCCGTCTGCCGGATCACCTTCTGCCGGCTCTCCTCAGGTCAACACGGCGTCGCCCGGCGGTATCAAGGCTGGCTACTTGTCTAGCCCCAGGTCCGGCAGCTCGCCGTCGCCCAATACTCCCAACACCTCGCCGGCTTCTGACAACTCGCCTTCTTCTGGCAATAACTCGCCTTCTTCTGGCGCCAAGGGCGGCAACAGCACTCCCGCTGTTACTGATGAGGACGCCGACAGCTGCGAGTAGATAGAGGTGGCCTTCATCCATCTCTCTTGTCCAATTTTTCCCCCCCTCTATATCCCAGTACGTATGTAGCAAGAACTCGATACTCGAAAGCTGCCCGATAGATTGCTACGACGGGCAAATTGGAACAATCTTTTCTGTGCACGCAAGTAGCTTCTCATCACACGTTTACCTATGGTTTCACGATTTCCTGCCTGTCCGGTAGCCACCACAACGGACACATGTCGAAGTACACCTTCTTAACGAGATCATTATCTCTCTCTACTACCTATACATAGACAGACATATGTATATTATTATAGTATCTATATATATCCGTACCCACCTATGCATGTCCCCCTCGCAGGCGAAAAATCAAAGCTTATTGCGTATAAACGTATGTATGTAGATCCCTAGTCCCAGCCTCCTCCCACGTTCCTGGTGGATAGGTTCATAAATAGGTTAGGTTTACCACCGAGACTCAGAGACAGGCGGGAAGATACCTAGGTAAGTGAGAGAAAGATAGAAAGCCTCGGCAGCCGGATCAGAGCCGTATTATGAAAAGAACAAACAAACAAGGATAAGCGAGGGCTGTTCTTATAGTGACTGGTCTGCCTCACCACCACCCCCAGGACTGGAGAGACTTGAATTGGGGTCATCTCCACTAACAAGGTATATACATATGCTGTGCTCGAGAGGCAATCTCCAAAGGGTAGCCCTATCCTTCCAAAGAATATAAATTAGGCAGATGACTCCTCCTGTATCTACTTCTTTTTTTCCTTGCAAAGATCAGTATCACTTCAGGCAGGTTTGTTATTCAAAGGCCCAGTCTCAACTGGTCACCGACCTTGCCTTTTTTTTACCCCCCCCCCTTCTTATGGCTGCCTTTACCGTATAACACAAAGAACATCGATTAGACGACAAGACGGGCCTCGTCACTTCACTCTCCTCGGCTCTGGTAACTGCTCTACTCATCGTCACGACGACAGCCGTAGACCGTTCAGAGCTCCCGTCCAATTGCGGTGACGGCTTCATCTTCTACCAGCCAGATGGGTTTTGCTGCTCGTTCGACTACCTCGTCTCCGAGGGAGAGGGGCAGCAGAAAGAAGCTCAGTTGCGGGAATACAACAAATTATCTTTTGACCAAGGATTCAACACCCATGATGAAATCCGTCACACCTTGTCTTTACCATAGGCAACCTTCTCCCGCGGAGCTGAATGGGTCTTTTTTGGAGGATCTGCGATGTCCCCGCGGTATCAGGGTTTCTGTTCAGAGCCTCTCGCTGCTCGGACAGGCTGTTGAATTTGCTTTCAAGGAAAAGGCCCATTACGAGTGGACCTGTGCCGACGAAAAGGCCCGGCTCAGCGTACAGCGACCCGCTAGCTCTTGTTGCCCTAACTCGGACGAGTTCCAGTTACTTCCCGGTGTCAGTGCCAGACACTGTTCCGAGAGGAAATGGGACGGCAGCCGGCCCGGGCCCAAAGAGCTTCTTCAGTCCCGCATAACGGACGGATGCGACGGAAACGGTGGTATAGCCAGAACGAATCGCTGCTGTGAGAAGTCGAACGAGTCTAGAGCTTCCAGTAATGGACGGGGCGATTGCAGAGCCCTCGCACCGGTCAAAGGGCCGTGGGAGAACTGGCAGGTTCTTCAGCTGGCCAGGGAGCGAGTCCGTGACGGGTGCTTGCTCTGATGATGCTCTCGGACCACGTTAGCCCAGAGTAGCATATTATTGTACATACATACATACGAAGTCAAAAGGCGTTCGAAATACGAAGCGGCCAACTCTATATACTTGATTACCTGGTAAGAAACAACACGAGTTGGCCGATGACTTCTTCTGTTTGCCACGGTTCTTTGAGTTTTTAATGAATCCTCGGTGAAGAGTCAACGCAACTACACATGTCCATCCACTTCCTACGATTTCTGACTCTCTACGCGACTGTCTTTCAACATGGTTCTCGTCATCTCACTCTCGGCCCTGCTCATGGCTCTGCTTATCGCTTCCACAGCAGCAGATATAGACGGCACACCATACAGCAGAGGCTGCCGGCACGGCTTCCTGTTCTATGATGCGGACGGGAGCTGCTGTTCACTCGACTACGTCGTCGCCAAGGGACAGCCGGATCAACCGTCTGTCTGTGGGGACGAGGCGCGCCGGTTCGAGGTCCCCGACGTGTTCAAGCGCGGCATCCAAGAGTGCTCTAGCATGAGGAGCAGTATGGAGACCAGGTTCTGTCCCAAGGGTATCAAGGTCTCGGTTGAAAGCCTAAGGCGTCTCGGACACTTTGTCGAAGACCCGGGGCTTTACGGCATCTGTGGAAAAACTACTCAAATCCAGGACGTGTCCCAATCCAGCCCATCAGCGATACCGCCCGGGGACAGATGTTGCTGGAACTCGGACGAGTTCAGGCCTGATTCCGAAACAGGAGACCAGTGTATCTCGGTCAAAAGATCCAACGGGCAGCGGCCCGGCGTCAGAGAGCTTCTTCGGTTTCGGTTAGAAGACGGTTGCGCCGGTGACGAGCCGCCAGGACAACGGGGAAAGAGTCCGCGGCCCGGGTCCCGCTGCTGTTGGAGGTCGAACGAGTCCAAGGATTCGGATAACCTCAACGCCAAGTGCAGAGCCCTGGCACCGGTCAAGGGCCCGTGGACGGCGGAGCTGGTAGTTCAACTGACCACAGAGCGAGCCCGCGACGGGTGCTAGCCCTGCTCAGGGTTCAGTCGAAGCGACATCCTTGTAAGCCTTGAAACCCAATAGATGTACGTATGTATGTATACTAGATAGTAGGTAGGTAGTAGGTAGGCAAGTCAGGACAAGCAAGTGCTATGCTTGTATCTCCAATGATATTGATTTCATGGTGACTGTTCAATAGAGAATTAAGACTCCATGTGCATGGAATCATACTACAGATAGTTGTGTTCTACGAGGAGTACGAGGTAGAGAGGCGTTCCCAAATATCGACCTACCTCTAGGTAGGTAGCCAGCCCTTTTATCAACAAGTAACTGGCGTTGGAGAGATATAAATTGGGCAGATGACTCCCGGGTTCTCTGTTGGCCACGATCCGTGCCCTCCTACTAGTTAGGCAGCCAAGGTAGTGAGCAGCCATAAGTCAGTCTTTCATCATTCAACTGCCTACTACCTTAACCTAGTACTTATCGACTCAAGAGCACTACTTACACTTACCTAGGTACCTACTTACTTACCTCTTTACACGTTAGTTACCCTTACGACAAAAAGAGACACTCTATACATAGGTAGTAAACGACAGAATGGGTCTCGTCACTTCGCTCTCCTCGGCCCTGGCAGTCGCACTCCTTATCGCCCGATAGATACCATCTTACTGGGTACATGCATCAACATGTGAGCCCCTTTTTAGTCGTGCCGACTGTCAGAATCATCTTCGAAACCCTTGTAGGCGAGAACCAACTCCCTGCCGAGAGTGAGTTGAGGCGTCACTGTCGATGTAAGTGATGATCGAATCAGACGATGGCCAGTTACACTTACATGTAGTGCACATGTTGCATTCACGCAGGTGCATACAAGCATCATACATGTAGTGATCAGGCTTCTATCAATGAAACCGTAGAAAGGATTTCTTACTACAGGTACTAGCACTTCGGACTATTCGAGGAGGAGGAGGGGGGATGATCCCAAGTTGAGTTGTCATCCGACATTCTGAATCCACTACAGATAGGTAGATATTGTAATAGAGGAGGCTGTGAGGCTTGGCCGTCTTATCTCGTATCCGTAGGTCCTAGGCGAGAGGCGAGACACGAGCCTAGGACCTACAGGCTACGGGTATTGGCCCGAGGCCCCCTCGCGTCGACGCCAAGTTTCGTCCTCTTTTTACAACTGCACAGATCTACTCTACCCGTCTACTGAGGTACGTTACCTACCTAGGTAGGTAAGCAAAGAATGGGTCAGGAAGAAGATGAGGAGTATTTATTTATAAGTCCATACATACGTACTACTAGTACTATGTACGGATACGACTCATCACATACGATGATACGAATATATCATAGATGCAAACCTGCCTAGTATTCTACCGACCTATCTACGTACTGAACATGTATGTAATAAACATACATATATATATATATATATATACGAGAACGACCGGCATGCAATGTAAGTCGTTACACAAGGCTTCTTTGAATAGCAGACTTCTTCTTGCAAAGGGCACGTGGCTTGTTATACGAGCTCAGCTTCGTTAACATCCATTCCGTATGAATTCTACAGGATTGAAACTTCCCTCTCGCTCACGGGAACAACGTCTTTGAGATCTCGTACGAGAACCCGAGCTGCTATGAAGTCAGCTACCTCGCCCGGCATTCTCGGACTGGTTCCTCACCTTTACTCAACTCACTCCTCCTTCATCTTCTTCTTACCATATAATCACCATCATCTTGTTCAAAGTCGATATCACCGTCTTCGGTGGAAAAGGAAGAAAAGAAGTCTGAAAAGATGCGGGCTACAGCACTAATCGTCACTCTTCTTCCCCTCGCATTCGCTCTTCCGGACAGCAACCCGGAGAAGAACCTGGCGCAGGAAGATACGCCAAATGATCTCCCAGCCCTGATAGAGGAACAGAATAAACTACGCGAAGACGGCCTCAACAGCTGCGTCGAAAAGAGAGACGGCTGGCGCTGCGTACTTCCCAACTATGAGTACTCGGTTCACGGCATGTTCCCGAGCATCGACGCTTGCATCGAAAAATGTGAAGACAAGGAATCAAAGCACAGAGAACACGAGCGGAAGCAAAGAGAGCAAGCCAAGCTGAGAGACCAAGGTCATCTTCACTGCACCTCATTCGGTGACAAGAAATGGCATTGCGTCTATCCGAGCAGCATAGCCCTCCACGGCAACTACGACACTATCGATCAATGCATCGAAAAGTGTGGTGACGATGATTACAAAGAACTGATAGAAAAGCAGGCGTACCGACGCAAGTATGGGATGCATCACTGCCAGCAGCGTTCCGACGGCTGGCATTGCGTCGACGGTCGCAACGAACTGGCCGGGCATTTGCCCTACCACGGTCTCGCCTCTTGCGCTTACGAATGTGAGAGGACCTTGGACTGATCGGGCGGAAGAAGGATGACAGCTTCAGAGTCTGGACCCCGCTCGCTGGGCTCTGCGCATGGCTCTTGAGGTAGGACATGCATGGCTGTGAGGTAGGCTATTCATTTTGACGTTGATTAGAGAGGACCTTGAACGGGATGAGAACTTAGATGTTATACTTATAGTAGTAGAAGTGAATCTTTGCCATTGTTAATCGTTATGAAACGCGGGAGACCATATCTAAAATTGCCCTTTGTTTTCCAGAGGTTATGGCTTCGCTCAGAATTATCATCGTTATTGAATAGAGGAAAGAAAGCTCGATAGATGGGAAGAGTCTATTATCTATAGTCAGAGCTCAGACCTTATGGCCAGACTCCATACATTCATGTACCTATTTACGAAACGAAGCATCTTTAAGGAGACGAGGATCTTCACGATGTTGGCCTTGTTTTACTTCAAGTTCTTTTCACCGAAGCATAGGGTAGCATCACGTGTCTGCTGGCAGCTGCTTACTCCATCAACAATTCAACGTCATCCATCACTTAAACTGAAAAACCTCGAGCTTCCTCCACCACATCAATCGACCCTTGCTCTATTAAATCACTCTGTTATTGCCGTCAATCCCCTCATCTTGCCCAAAGTCCACACAATCTCAAAGAAACACGAATTCAACGACACAAAATCGAAGACAAAAAAAAAAAAACTTCAGCATCTCCTCGCATGGAGACGCGCATCCTCGCCGTCCCTCCGTCCCTCAACCTCGGCCACTTCGACGACGACGACGACGACCGGCTCGAACAATGGCACGTCAACGCCTCAAACGCCTCCAGCCACCACCTCGAGGCCGCCGCGACGCTGCTCCGCTCCGAAGACGGTCTGCCGGTGGCGTTCCCGACAGAGACGGTCTACGGACTCGGCGCCGACGCCACCCGCAGCGCCGCCGTCCGCGCCATCTACCGCGCCAAGGGCCGGCCCTCTGATAACCCTCTCATCGTACACGTCGCCGACTTGCAGATGCTGCGTCGCCTTCTCGGTCCGGACGGCGAGTTGCCCGCCATCTATAGGCCTCTCGTTGACCGCTTCTGGCCCGGGCCATTGACCATATTGCTTCCTTGTCCGGAGCCCTCGCCTCTCGCGCCGGAGGTTACGGCCGGCCTTTCTACCTTTGGCGTTCGCATACCTGCCTCGCCTCTCGCCCTGACGCTCATCAAACTCGCCAACGTTCCCGTCGCCGCACCCTCTGCGAACGCTTCTACCCGTCCGTCGCCCACCACGGCTCAGCACGTCGTCGACGACCTGGGCGGTCGGATCGAGCTTGTCCTCGACGGCGGGCCGTGTCGCGTCGGTGTCGAGAGCACTGTCGTCGATGGCCTGTGCAGTCCGCCTGCCATCTTGCGCCCTGGAGGAGTCTCCATCGAGGACCTGCGCACCTGTCCCGGCTGGGCCTCCGTCGTCAAGGCTTACCGGGATCATAGCGAGGAGGGCAAGGCCGTGCCGCGCGCGCCTGGTATGAAGTACAAGCACTACAGCCCCAAGGCCAACGTCATTCTCTACGAGGCCTCGAACCACGATGCGACCGCCGGCATCCCACCCGCCGACATCGACTTGACGTGCACTGCTGCACGCGTCGTCAACGGTAGCTCGCGTGACCTTCCTAGAACTGTCGGCGTCGTCCGTACGAAGCGTTGGAAGCCTGGCGCTGGCCTCCATTGTGACGATCTGCGACCGGCTTTACCCTCCGGCCAGGGGCCGAAGCAGTCCAACACGGCGTACCATGTGTTCGTCGGTAACCTCAACGATCAAAATGGGTCGCACATCGGCTTTGTCTACGATATCGGCCTGGGCACGGGTACGGGAGGGATAGCGCAGGGATTGTTCTCGGCACTGAGGGAGCTTGACCGGCGTGGCGCGGACACGATATTTGTAGATGGTATAGATGGCGAGCTGGATATCGCCGCTGCAGTCATGAACCGCCTTCGTAAGGCGGCTTCGGAGATCAGAGCCTGAGGGCGGACGTTGCGTAGCATGCAGCACATGCCCTCTTTCTGTTCCCTATGATTCCCTTTTTGTTCATGAAGATATCCTCCAACCCAATCCCAGATCGCTGTCTGCTCATCAGCTAGGCATCATCATCAGCGTTAATCCTAAGCAGCGCCACACGCCAAATCTTCACCGCACAGATTCATCACAGTCCTTGCCGTAGCCAGTCGGCCAGCTTGGACTTGCCCAGTTGTGCAAGGTTATTGACGCCCTGCTCGCTGAGGTCGATGCGGCCCATGGGCACATCCTGCGTCGGGGCCCGGCTGACGCGATTCATGATGATCGTGGGATCTGTCTCTAGAATGATGCCGTCGTCGACAATCTCATCGACTGCAAGCGACACGAGGTCGTAGTTTTCCACAATCGTCCTCTTGTCGACAGATTGCCTAGAAGGGGTGTTGTCAGCCCTGGCGTTGAGTGCATACTGGTTGCGGGGGCGGCACTTGAAGAGAAGGTGCAGCGAGTCGCGCAGAGCCAGAACGGCACTGTACAGCAGAATCTCGTTTTCGTCGAGGCTGCCGACTATGTAGATCATGACGTCCGACTCGAGCTTGTACAGGACGATGCGGTTATCGTAGAGGACGATGTCGCCCGTCTGCTTCGACGTTTTCTCGATCAGGCCCTTTTCGAACGCCTTCTGGGACTTGAGATCGGGGTAAGGGTTCGATGAGGTGTTCGCGCCGCCTGTGGGGGGGGGTTTGTTTTCGTTAGCAGAGCAGCAGATGGAGATGGGATTTCTGGTTCATCGTACCAGTGCCACCATGGGGCGGAGAGAAGTATTTCGCAAAGATACGCGAGCCATCCTCAGCACCGAGGATGAGGATGGCTTGAACGGAGAACAGGGTCATTCCAGGAGACATGATTGCGCTTGGGTCGGCGGCCTGGAAGTTGACAGCTTCGAGTTGACGATTGCGATGGCAAACGGCCTCATGTGGCAGATGAAAAGGGTTAGTCAGCACCAGTATGTTGGCAGCTGTCGTTCGTAGTTGGGTTGGTGGGCATTGCAATTTCTAGCGGAAAATCCTTGCGCCGATCCGAAGACCCAGACGCGTTGAGCACGGCTCTTTACGCGTCCAAGGGGGGAAAGTGGGAAAAGAACGCGCCGCGCATCGCGACAAATCCATCTGCCCCATCAATCACCCCGTTCGCAAACACGACAAGCCTCGAACACTCTATATACCAAAAAATCATGGCGTCGCCATCAGATCGCGGGCAGCGGAGCTCACCGCCGGCTGCGACCCCTCGTCGCTCCCAGCGCCAGTCCTCCCAGCGCTCGTCGAGCCCCATTTTCTTTCCGTCGTCGGAGGACGACCAGCATCAGGAACAGCGGCAGCGTGATGGCGCCTATGTCTCGTCTCCACTGAGACAGGCTTCGGATAGCCAGACTACTGGTGGCCGAGGACCTGATCCTAGTCAGCCCTTGCGGCACATGACCGACTCGCAGACTCCCCGTCACGACGACTACGACGACGATAGGGAGGCGACGCCGAGAGCCAGCGGGCGCTCCGCAAGAGGTAAGTCTGAAGTTCCCATGTCTTCGTGTCGTCAGTTTGCTGAGTAGTAAAGGGTCATCACCTATCCGATATGATCCTAGCTCCAGCCCAGGTCGCTCTTTCAGGCAGCAGTCGGAGCTCAGGAGCGAGACCTTCGTCGGTTCGCAGCGGAGCGCTTCCGCCGCTCACAGGCGTGGCGACATCAACTCGGACTCTACCAGGACGCCGCGTGCGCCCCGTCGCATCATCGTCGACGAGGCCGGTGGTGTCATGCGCGAGGGCCAGACGCCCGGCTCGGACGCGGCCTCGTTCGCCAATCGAGACCCTAACACGTCCGAGGCTGATGCTCTCGGCGGCCAGGGCGAGACGCTCATCTGGGGCACGACAGTCTCCGTCAGCGACACCTTTGCCGCCTTTAAGGATTTCCTCCGCAACTTCAAGCAAAAGTATCGCATGTATCGCGATGGCCTCTCCGTCGAGGAGGCGGCCGCCGCCCCCGACGCCGAGTCGAAGCCGTACTGGGAGGCGCTCGAGGCCATGTGGATGCTGTCCACTACGAGGCTGTACCTCGACATTGCCGACCTCAACCTCTATCCGCCCACGCGGAAGCTTTGGTACCAGGTCCAGGCATATCCGGAGGACGTCATCCCGATCATGGACCAGTCGGTGCACGACATGATGATGGAAATCGCCCGCGTCGACACGGCTCGGAGCCGACCATCCAACGGCAACCCCCCGGAGACGCCCCAGGGCACCCAGAGCTCTGACGCGGCATTTTTCCCCAGCTCTGACAGGGCCGAGGATGCGGCGACGCCCCGGCCGCCGCAGGATCAGCACATGTCCGAGGACGAGGTGGCCGCCTCCGTTTACGTGGTCCGTCCGTTCGGACTGGAAAGCTCCATCAACCTGAGGGAGCTGAATCCGTCTGGTAAGCGGCTCGTTGTTTCAACCAGTATCAAAAAAACAGCATGAGAACTAACGCGTCGAGGCTCCACAAGACATGGACCGGCTGGTCTGCATCAAGGGGCTCGTCATCCGGACGACGCCCGTCATCCCCGACATGAAGGACGCCTTCTTCCGGTGCAACGTGTGCAATCACTCGGTCAACGTCGGCGTGGTCCAGGGCAAGATCCGGGAGCCGACGCAGTGCCCGCGGCAGATCTGCGAGTCCAAGAACTCGATGCAGATCGTGCACAACAGGTGCACCTTTGAGGACAAGCAGGTCATCAAGCTGCAGGAGACGCCGGACGCGGTGCCGGCGGGCCAGACGCCGCACTCGGTCTCGGTCTGCGTCTACGACGAGCTGGTCGACTATTGCAAGGCCGGTGACCGGGTCGAGCTGACGGGCATCTTCCGCGTCAGCTCGATGCGCGTCAACCCTCGGCAGCGGACTCTCAAGAGCATCTACAAGACCTACGTCGACGTCCTTCACGTGCAAAAGGCCGACAGGAAGCGCATGGGAGCCGACCTGTCTACGCTCGGCGTAGAGGGCGAGCGCGAGGCCGAGGAAAACGGCGGCGGCGGCGAGGACAATAACGTGCCCGAGGAGGCGCGCGTCATCACGCCCGAGGAAGAGGCCCGGATCCGCGAAACGGCGGCGAGGCCGGACGTGTACGAGCTGCTGGCTCGCTCTCTCGCCCCGTCGGTGCACGAGATGGACGACGTCAAGAAGGGCATCCTGCTACAGCTCTTCGGCGGCGCCAACAAGACGTTCAGCAAAGGCGGAAGCCCCAAGTATCGCGGCGACATCAACGTCCTGCTCTGCGGCGACCCGTCGACGTCCAAGTCGCAGCTGCTGTCGTACGTCCACAAGATCGCCCCGCGCGGCATCTACACCAGCGGCAAGGGCTCTTCGGCCGTGGGCCTCACGGCCTACGTGACGCGCGACCCGGAGACGCGGCAGCTGGTGCTCGAGTCCGGGGCCCTGGTCCTGTCCGACGGCGGCGTCTGCTGCATCGACGAGTTCGACAAGATGTCCGACGCCACCCGGTCCGTCCTCCACGAGGTCATGGAGCAGCAGACGGTGTCGGTGGCCAAGGCCGGCATCATCACGACGCTCAACGCCCGTAGCAGCATCCTAGCGTCGGCCAACCCCATCGGCAGCCGCTACAACCCGGACCTCTCGGTTCCGCAAAACATCGACCTGCCGCCGACGCTCCTCTCGCGCTTCGATCTCGTCTACCTCATCCTCGACCGGTTCGACGAAAAGGCCGACAAGAGACTGGCCAAGCATCTGCTCTCGCTCTACCTCGAGGACAAGCCGCACTCGGCCCCGAACGCCCGCGACATGTTGCCGGTCGAGTTCCTCACGTCGTACATCTCCTTCGCCCGCGCCAACGTCCAGCCGACGCTCTCGGCCGAGGCGGCCCGCAAGCTGGTCGACTGCTACGTCGACATGCGCTCCCTTGGACAGGACGTCCGCTCGGCGGAGAAGCGCATCACCGCCACGACGCGTCAGCTGGAGAGCATGATCCGCCTTTCGGAAGCGCACGCCAAGATGCGCCTCTCCGAGACGGTGACGGCCAACGACGTCGCCGAGGCGAACCGCCTGATCCAATCCGCCCTCAAGACGGCCGCCACCGACGCCCAGGGTAGGATAGACATGAGCCTCCTCACCGAAGGCACCAGCGCCGCCGACCGCCAGCGCAGATCCGACCTTCGCGACGCCGTCGTCCGCCTCCTGGACGAGATGACCTCCGCCGGCAATGCCGTCCGATGGGGCGAAGTCGCGAGACGTCTTGCCGAGGGGGCCGGCGTCCCCGTCGAGACGGCCGACTTTTCCGAGGCCATGCGTGCCCTCGAGGCTGAGGGCGCCGTCACCGTTACGGGAGAGGGGGCTAGGAGGACGATTCGGAGGGTGACGGCCATGGTTTGAGAGAGGTCTTTGCCTTTTTTTTGTCACTGAGTTTTTTTTTTTTTTTTTTTATGTTCCTTGACTTTTCTTCTTCTTCTTCTTTTCTTCTCCTATCATGTCTTGCGACGATGTATAAACACAGAATAAAATGGCCGGCGCTGATGGCGTCTTTTGCCCGTCTGTCTACCGCCCTCGCCTCTTGGGGTAGTAGGTAGTAGAAATCGTTGGCCTTCGACGCCAAGTAGTGAGTTTTCTTTCCCCTTATCAAAGTTCTGTTCTCCTTGAATGAATTCTTCGAAAGAAAAGGAAAAGAGAAGAAAGTCCTCATCGTCATCGATCGTCATCATCAACTCGTTATACCCCCTTTGCCCTCCCCGCCCGCACCCGAAACCTCACCATAAACCCCTATCACGCCCCTCAAAGGCAAAGTTGAGAGCGACGGCAGCGAAGAGGGAAAGGCAAAGGACAGAAGGTCCCCACCTGTCGTAATACTTGGCAGTCCTGCGACTGCGGATGGCGCTGCTTCGATAGAGGTAGATGATGACCGAGTAGGCCAGGCTGATGATGGCCAGGAGGGTGAACAGGGAGGCTGTCCAAAAGGAAAGCGACGACACTTGCGAGCCGAAGTTGAGGAGCGTTACCGCAATGGCTCCGACGTAGATGGAGTATTCGAGCTGGGAATCCCCGCCCTCGACAGTCAGAGCGTCATACGAGTAAGAAAAGGGAGGATTAAGCTAGAAGAAATACTCACCCAGCCGAGAAAAGTCCTCTCAGCAGCAAAGTAGACCTTGGGCTCGACTCGTACAGGCACATAAATCTTCTTCCCAGCCGGTGCTCGAAACTTCTTCTGCTGCACGGCCTCGGAGCCGAAGAGCATCTGATGTCGCTGCGTAGGCGGGATGTGAGACGCGCGTGGTCCTGGCGCGAGACTCTTGACCACGCTGAGGGCACCGTAACCGAGGGTGCGAGCCTTGGTGGCGAAGAGGGTCGAGTAGTAGTGCCAGCCGCCGACGCGTCTGGCCTCGTCGAGCGCGTAATTTTCGTCGTACTCATCGTCCGAATCGTAGATGGGGAAAGACTCGTCCGTGACGCCATCAGCTGCCTGGCCCTCGGCAGTCTGGCCCTCTGCGTCGGCTGGGGGTGCCGCTGCTGCTTGGTGGCCCGTCGCCACCAACGACGACGGAGGCGGTTGTGCGCCGGACGAAGAGGGCCCCGGCCGGTCATCGTCCGAGTCTAACTCCTCTTCGTCCTCGGAAGACGTAGTCGTCGTGCCCGCCGTTCCAGGCCTGCGACGGATGCCAAAGTCGTGCGTGACAGGCTTCCGAATGTCGACGTCCATCTGTGGCATCCAGAATGGCAGCAGGTGGATGCGATCCGGGAACAGACAGGCAGCCCCGTGTATGAACTTGGAGAACTTGGGCACCGCCTCGACCAGGTGCGACGAGATCAGCTGGCGGACCCAGGCCGGCGGCTCCTGTCCCAGCTGCGTCTGAAGCTTGACCTCGAGAACGGCGTAGGGGAAGCGGACGACGTCGTCTGGCGGCAACTGGGCAAAGGGATAGTCGATGCCAATGTCCATGCGGCGCCAGTTATCACCGCAGCGGGTCCGACCATCGAGGTTGTCTTCGCGGATCATGGTCAGTTCGGTATCGAGCGATATGCGGACCCGGGCGTCGGCAGGGAGCTGAAAGGCGGTCCGGTTGTAAAAGGATCGGCAGACGGGCCGATAACCCTTCTCCAGGACCGCGTACTGGATCTCGGATGCCAGCCTCTGGTCTTCAGCAATAGCCTTTTCCGACTTGCGACCCTCCCTTCGGGCCTTGTCGAAAATGGTAGCAGGAAGAAGCTGGCCGCTGAGATAGGCATCGACGTTCTTCTCCTTGAGGGAGAAACGGGCTTTGACCGACTTCTCGCCCGTCCAGTCCTCACGGTGAGTCTTGCGCTCGACGAAGATGGTTTCGGTCTGCATGCCGCCGTACCAGCGGAGGCGGATGGCCTCGGCGCCCTCCGTCTTCTTCAGTCGGCCTTGGTACAGCTCCCAGGTGTCCGGATTATCGAAGTAGATGGACGTGATGGCCGAGTCCTGTTGCTCAAAGGCCTTTCCGGCGTTGAAAACAAGCACGGGGAGGTGCTTGAGGATGATGAGTTTCAACTCCGTCACGTTGTCCAGATGCACCCAGTATTTGGTTGTCTGCCGCACGAAGCTGGCCTGCGAGCCGCCGGCAGCGCTGTCGCCCTGAACGGGATTGCCGCGAGTACGGACCAGGTCGTAGAGCGTCGAAAGCTTGATGACGGACGTCTCGTAGTTCTCCTTGTAAAAGGGCTTGGCCTTGAGGCGGGTCTCAAATGCTGGCCGAAGGTGCCAACCCGTCATTTTCTTTGGAGTTGTCAGCCAGTCATGGAAAGCGCCATCCAGTTTTGGGAGAGGTGGAGAGAGATGTGTAGACAGAGAGGGAGACGGAGAAATAAGAGGCTCACGTCGTGCTTCTTAATTATCTTATAGAACCCCATGTAGTTAAGCTGGACAAACTTGGCGAGGTCATGGACTTCGGCGATGATGTCGCCAAGATCCTCCTCGAGCAGCTGAAACTCCTCCTCACATGGCCCATCGTCGCCGAGGCCACGTTCGTTGAGCCTGTTGACGACGTCGCGAACCTCGCGATCACTGACGGCGATGCGACGCGAGATCTCCATGGCCTTGACCTGCTGCTTGGTATGCACCTTTTCCAGCTCATCCTCGAGCTTGCCGACGAAGCGCGTCTCGTCCTCTTCCGTCCATTCTCTGCCGCCGGCGATACCTGTTTCGAAGGGCCCCGAAGCGCTCTTAAGCTCGGTTTTCAGCCCGTTGTAATCGATGTAGTACCACTGATACTCGCGGATCACGCTCGACCGGAGCTGCTCGCCGAACTTCATGGCGATGGCGGAGCGAGAATGGGGAGAAAGCTGAGGGTCACCGCATGGAGGCGTGAGAGAAGAAGATGTAGAGAAGGGAGAAAAGGAGAGTACATATGTGAAAGGGACAGTGCCCAGACGGGAGGGGAAAAGGAAGATGGAGGGGGGTGGCCTGTGAAGAAGATAATTCAATGCCGAGATAACGCCCGTCCATTGAAGACGGGGCAGTTGGCTGGCTTACATGATACATCCACACCGATCAACCCACAGCGAACAAACAACAACAAAAAAATTCCTTCATACCTCTAAATAATTCTGTGTGTTTTCTTCTCTCTATACAAGTGAGACACAGGACCAGAAACCCCCCATGAAGCCGCCTATCGATGACGCGCTACCGTCGCGTGTCTCCTCCGATTGCCCCCAAGACACGCGAGACCTGCTCCACCATGCTTGGGCCCATGACCTCACCGGCCTGAAGGAGCTCCTCACAGCTCGCGAAAAAGCCAATGCCCAAGATCCTCTCACGGGGGAAACGCCCCTGCACGCCGCCATTCGTGCCTGCGGACCGTCAGACGATGGCGATGACGACGACGAAGACGAAGAAGGCTGCGTCCAAGAAGCCAAGTCTGTCCTCGAGGAGCTCTTCTTTTCCGGCGCCATCTGGAACGATGTCGACGACCATGGCGAGACACCCGGTTGCGTCGCCCGCCGTCTGGGTCGCAAGTCTCTGTACCGCATGTGCGTAGACGCCGGTGTCCGTGCAGAGCTGCTTTTTGCTCTCATGGGCAGCTACGAGGAGCTCGCTTCGGGCTCGGAGGCCGACGATGATGTTGAAGCCGACCACGAAGACAAAGCCGATCGAGGAGATAAAGCCCATAATAGTAACGAAGCCGACGGCAACGATGACGAGCACGCATCACACGATAAGCCCGTGACGAGCGAAGACTACCTGCAGTCTAAACTCAACTTCGATGCCGACAAACTCGTCGATTCCGACCTCAACGGCGTCATGATGGCATGGGAAACGGACATAATGCGACGCTCCGTCTCCTCCTTAATCCCCGACTCGCAGAAGGGCAAGCGCATTCTCAACATCGGCTTCGGCATGGGCATCGTCGACCGCTTCTTCGCCGACCTCAAGCCCTCACGTCACCACATCATCGAAGCGCACCCCTCGGTCGTCGCCCACGCCTCCAAGCCCGAGTCCGGATTCGGCCCCCGCTGGGAGGAGACCGGTCCCGAACCAGGTGCCTTCAAGCTTCACGCTGGCACCTGGCAGCATGTGGTGCCCAAACTTCTCGAGCAGGGCGAGCTCTACGACGTCATCTACTTCGACACCTTCGGAGAGGACTACAGTCAGCTGAAGGACTTCTTTACGGAATATGTCCCTGGCCTGTTGGATCAGCACGGCCGCTTTTCCTTCTTCAATGGGCTTGGAGCCGACCGACAGATATGCTATGACGTCTACACAAAGGTGGTCGAGGTGCACTGCGCCGATGCCGGTCTCGACGTCGAATGGCTCGAGATTCCTGTAGACATGGCCGGCCTGGACGAAGACGGCAAGGGGCAGTGGGAGGGCGTACGACGGCGGTACTGGACCTTGAGCAGTGAGTGTCTCTTCCAACATGCGCATGCTCGCGACCGTCACTCAGATGAGCTGACTTGTCGCAGCGTACCGACTTCCTATATGCACCTTTATGGGATAATTTCGGAGCCATCCTACATCCTAGCCGCCACGTCTATCCGTACCAAGTCCCCGCCTCTATACTCCGGGCCAAGTGATCTCCTGAATCTCTAATCACCGGACTATTTGAAGTTCTCCGGGTGCAGTATTCCGGCCAAGTTACCTTCCTTGACACGCTTCAGAGTCAGAGCCGCAATCAGAGCGGCCCCGACGCCGCTCCCGTCCTCGGCCGCCAGGATCTCAACCGGATCCTCCTCGTCAGACTTGGTTTTCTCGGGCCAGTCGAGGATCTCTCCAAGCGCCTGGGCACCGCGGGCCTTGAAATGAGGGTACTTGTTGAAGACAGAGCCGTCTGCGCCGACATGACACGTCTTGTAGCCCTTCTTCTGGCAGATGGCGGCCACACCGCAGGCAGACAGACGAGCAGCGCGAGTGCCTATCATCTCGGCAAGATGCCGCAGAAGCTCCAGCTCAGGGGCAGTGCAGGTTATACCAAGTTGGGAGGAAAACAGGTCTGACGTCTCCTGCAAATTTTCGAAAGGGTCCCTGTGCCGGGCAACGTCAGTCAATTACTCCTCTCCCATCGGACAGCGGGAGGGCGCTTACTCCTCGATGGCAGACAGGAAGGACGAGTCTAAGCTGTAAGGCTTGCGCAACCGTTGGATATCCTGACCCTCAAAGATCCGGGCATCGGCTTCGTCGTGCAGATGGACCAGGACGAGGCGGAAGATCTCGCCAAGGT
Organism: Ophiocordyceps camponoti-leonardi (nom. inval.); assembly: GCA_003339455.1. Taxonomy (NCBI): domain Eukaryota; kingdom Fungi; phylum Ascomycota; class Sordariomycetes; order Hypocreales; family Ophiocordycipitaceae; genus Ophiocordyceps; species Ophiocordyceps camponoti-leonardi. The sequence continues at coordinate 177,588 of PDHP01000012.1, read as the reverse complement.
AGAGACCGGCAATCATCTTCTCAAAAGCCTGTTGGCCTGGTCGCGGCGAGTCTCTGTCAATGATCTTGTCGAATTCGGTCCTCGGCAGCACCTTGTGCTCGTTGTCAAAGGCGCCCCACTCGCAGTTGATGGCCATGAGCGTGTCAGGAGGCAACTTCATGTGGGCTAGCTTGGGAATTGAGCCACAATTCTCGACGTAGGCAGCGTTGCAGCCGGTGCCAAAGATGCAGCCGATTCTCATCTTGGTGTCGGTGTATGCCGACGCGATCAGGGTGCCGGTGGTGTCGTTGATGAGGGCGGTCACCTTGATGGGCACACCCTGGGGACGGCGCATTCAGCAAAGAATCCAAGGCGGGGGAGAGTTGACTTACACGCTTGGCCAGCGCAGCCTCGAACATGGGAACGACATTCTCGCCCTCGACGCCAGAAATGTCGAAGCCCTTTGTCCACCGCTGAAGAATCCCCTCGTCGATGTAGTTTTGCGTGGCAGGGTAGGAGAAGGTGAAGCCGAGGGGCAGCGTGTCGATCTTGGCGCAGTCGCCATGATGGGCTTCGATGAATTGATGGAGGCATTCGGCGATGTACTCCCACAGCTCGTCGCTTTTACCCGTCTTGAGCTCCTCGGGCATGCGGTACTTGGACTGGATGATGTCGAACTCGGACTTTTTATCCGTGAGGGTTATTTGACAGACGCGCAAGTTGGTGCCGCCCATGTCGAGGGCAAGGAAGGTCCCCGTCTCGTGGCCATCTGGAAAGGACATGACCCAGGTCGGATTCATAGGCTGCGAGACCCGATGTCAGCGCGAAACTTAGCTAGCAAGAAGCTGACGGCGAGCTCACAATGCTGCCTCCCTCGACACTCAGGCCCTTGGCAAGCTCGGAGATGAAGTGGGCGGTGATTTCCTTGAGCTTTTTGGTATCAACGGTAAAGAGGCTCTCGAGACGACGGATCTCGGCGACGAGGTCGTTGGGCATGTCCGTCACGGACCCTTGGAGAAGATTCAGCTGGAGCTTTCCATGGACGGCGCATAGGCAGTATACCCTTCCTAGAGGGCGGCGGACGCGGTCCCAGGCCGACCATTTTTGTCTACTTTTGTTTCTCTGTTGTTGAGGGCGTAAAGGTGGGGGATGTTGTAGCTCTCTGAAGCTTGGGTCGCGTTGCTTGAAGCGGTGGTGGCAAGAGACGGCTGGAGGCGGTAGGAGATGGGAAAGCGAGAGGACAGGGTGACGAGCAACAGCACAAAACAGAGGATGAAGGAGACGGCGATTCCAGCGCAAAAATGTTCCCTCGGCGAGGAAGATGATGGGAGGGAATGGAAGCAGGAGAAGCTGTGGGGAATTCTAGTGGGGAGGGGGGCAGCTGGCCGATAGGTGCTAGGGCGCTATCCTACAGTTAAATCGTACTAGCCTTCAGCGGAGGTGACAGGCACTACTAGGGGAGTCTAGGGAGGTTGCGAAGGCTAGCGTATAGAGAAGGGTCCGCCTATCAGGCCATTCATTACTCGTGCGACAGACGGACAGTTGGGGTGGCGTCTGATTGGCGTCTAAGTAGGAGGTAGTGTGTCTGTTCAGTTGAGCAGTCGGGCATGAACGGCATATTTCTTTTTCCCTCTTTTCAACTCAATCAACAGCGCCGCATGCCGTTGGCCCGGGCCGAGTTCGAGGGGACAGAGGTGGGTGTCATGTCCGTCCGAAGGGAAGACGAGGAGCATGTTTGTCTGACTACCTACCTACCTACCTTGATACCTACTGCGGAGAAACATCACGTTCGACGTGCCTTCTAGCCACTGTGTAGTCGTCATTGATTAGTATGAGCCATCTTTGATGAGGGCATAGAGGCAATCAGTATCCGTAGAGAGAACCAAGGCGGTTGATTCCTTGTCATCCATCTTCTTTCATCTCCTCGGCAAATGCCGCCCCAACGCCTCGGGTCCGCTCGGAGACGGGACAATATATCGCCGCCTCACCCCTCCGACGGCCAATTAGATGGTCAAGCCAACACGAAAGAGGCGAGCTGTCCTGGACAAGGCTTCCCGTTTCGCGTGCAGTCTCTTTGCCAGCATGAAGCCGCCTTCTCTCGTCTCGGCTCTTCTGGGCCTGGCTGCTACCGCCTTGGGCAGCTCCGTTCCGGCTCCTTCGTCGTCGTCGTCGTCGTCGCCTGGCGCGACGGAGGCTTTCAGGCCGCCGCCCGTCTTCCGAAACGTCAACCTCGTTCACGTCATATCGCTGGAGAAAAACTACGTCAAGGAGCAGATCAACGTCCTCATCGAGAACGTGTCCAACGAGCGGCAGGACGAGTACTATGTTCCCTTTACCGCAGACCAGATGGCCAGGGTCGGCGGCTTCGAGGTCAAGGACCGCAAGGATGCTTCCGCAGGGCCCTTCTTCGCAGAGCCGGCCGATCACTACTCGCGCAGGTATTCACGCCTCGTAATTTCTTTGCCCGACGTCGTCTGACCAATCTGTCCTTTGCTGCCGCCGCCCAGCGACGTGCAATACTATCGCATTCGACTGCCTGCGTCCCTCAAGCCCGGCGGCCAGCAGACTCTGGGCATCTCCTTTTACTTCCTCAAGGCCTACACGCCTCTGCCCGCACTCATCAAACAAGATGAGCAGCAATTTCTCTCGTACAGCTTCTCGGCCTACGCGCCGTCGGCGTATCCGACGATGAAGCAAAAGACCGAGGTCAAGGCGTCCAGCGCCTCCATCCCCGGCTACACCAAGATGCGCGGCAAGGACGACAAGGTCGAGCATCCGCAAAAGCAGGGCTCCAAGCTCACGTACGGACCCTTTGAGGGTGAGATACCTGCCGGCGCCGTTTCGCCCGCTCAGGTGCGCTTCGAATTCACCAAGCCCGTGACGCACGTGTCCAACCTCGAGCGGGAAATCCACGTCAGTCACTGGGGTGGCAACGTCGCCTTCGAGGAGAAGTACACGATGCATCATCGCGGCGCCAACCTGTCGGTGCCCTTCAACCGAGTCAAGTGGGCACAATCGCAGTACTACAACCCGTCGTCGGTGGCGCTCAAGGAGATGCGCTTTCCACTTCAGGTCGGCAGTGCGGGCGCCTACTTCACCGACACCATAGGAAACGTGTCGACGTCCAAATTTAGGAGCGGCAAGCGCGAGGCCCTGTTGGAGCTGAAGCCGCGCTACCCCATCTTTGGCGGCTGGAGGTATCCCTTTACTATCGGCTGGAACGTCAACTCGGCCAAGGTGTTGCGGCGGACAGCTTCTGGCCGGTACGTGCTGAAGGTTCCCTTCATGGAAGGGCCAAAGCAAGTCGAGGGCGTTGAGTACGGTCGGATCAACGTCCGGGTCTTGCTCCCGGAGGGTGCCTCGTAAGTCTTTGCTCCCGCCGCAGCTGGGTAATCATAGCGTCTGACGAGTCGAGCAGCGACGTTCAGGTCACGACAGGGATTCCCGAGTCGTCGATTGTGGAGCTGTCGCACGGCGTGCACAAGACGTACCTAGACACCGTGGGCCGGACGATGGTGACGATCGAGGCGCGCAACTTGGTGGACGAATTTCGCGATCGAGAGATTATCATTTCGTACGAGGCTTCTGTCGGGGACGCTCTGCGGAAGCCGTTGATTGTGTTTTCCAGCATGCTGGCCTTGTTCGCGGCTGCCTGGGCCGTCGGCAAGGTGGAAGTGGGCTTTTCCAAGGCGTAAAGGGGGTTTAAACGATAGAAGGCCAACAAGAGCAATACCTAGAAGACGTGGCACCTACGAGCTCGTAGCATGTGGCTGTAGCTTTTATGTAGATCTGTACATACCTACGGACGGACTCCCTGGTCGATCCGGTACGGTGAGATAGCAATACCTACCAGTTCAAGGACTGGTAGGTACTAGCAGATACGATCGGGCCCGAGATCAAGATGACGGCACCGAGTGGGACGCGTCAGCATCCGCCAACACCACCACTACGGGCGACTATAGGGCAGACTGTCTCAAAACCCAAAATAAGGGGGGTGAGTTATACGCCCACGCTAGAGGCGATTTCCTCTTTTAGTTAGCGCCTACCCCGTTAAGCAATAAAACCCCTCTTCCCTCCCTCTTCCTTCTTCGTTCTCCTTTTATAGGTATAATATAGTATATATAGTAAGTATTATAGGTATTTTTATATAGTATATATAGTAGGTATTATAGGTATTTTTATATAGTATATATAGTATATATAGTAGGTATTATAAGTATTTTTATATAGTATATATAGTAGGTATTATAGGTATTTTTATATAGTATATATAGTATATATAATAGGTATTATAAGTATTATAGGTATTTTTATATAATATATATAGTATATATAATAGGTATTATAAGTATTTTTATATAATATATATAGTAGGTATTATAGGTATTTTTATATAGTATATATAGTAGGTATAGTAGGTATTATAGGTATTTTTATATAGTATATATAATAGGTATTATAGGTATTTTTATATAGTATATATAGTATATAAAGTAGGTATAGTAGGTATTATAGGTATTTTTATATAGTATATATAGTATATATAATAAGTATCGTAGGTATTTTTATATAGTATATATAGTATATATAGTATATATAGTATATATAGTATATATAGTATATATAGTATATATAGTATATATAGTAGGTATAATAGGTATCGTAGGTATTATAGGTATCTTTATATAGTATATATAGTATATATAGTAGGTATTATAGGTATTATAGGTATTTTTATATAGTATATATAGTATATATAGTAGGTATTATAAGTATCTTTATATAGTATATATAGTATATATAGTATATATAATAGGTATCGTAGGTATCTTTATATAGTATATATAGTAGGTATAGTAGGTATTATAGGTATTATAGGCATCTTTATATAATATATATAGTATATATAGTATATATAGTATATATAGTATATATAGTATATATAGTATATATAGTATATATAGTATATATAATAGGTATTATAGGTATTTTTATATAGTATATATAGTATATATAGTATATATAGTATATATAGTATATATAGTATATATAGTATATATAGTATATATAGTATATATAGTATATATAGTATATATAGTATATATAGTATATATAGTATATATAGTATATATAGTATATATAGTATATATAATATATATAGTATATATAGTATATATAGTATATATAGTATATATAGTATATATAGTATATATAGTATATATAGTATATATAGTATATATAGTATATATAGTATATATAACTAAATAAGTATAATAATTAAGTTCTAGGAAGGGGGGGTTTTACCTAGATCGTTTATACCCGTATAAGTCGATTTTATAATTTTCTTATATAAAATAGTTATTATACGCTAACTACCTTAGTAGTTGCTAACCCCGTATACGGACTTCGGAGAAACCTACCCCGAGTCCTTATTATATAATCTAAACCTCGCTACCCGCGTATAAAGGTAGTAGGATTCCCTCTTCTATTTCCTCTTTTCCTTTTTCTCTTCTTTAGCTTAGAATCTTCGTATAGAGTACCTTAATATATTTATTTATTATTTAGCTATTATACTATTCTAAGCTTATTTTCCTCGTTAATAAGCGTTTAATAAATACGTATTCCCTTTTTTATTTTATAAAGATAGAAAATACCGTATAAGACTAAGAATTAAACCCTATAATTAATAGAGAAGTCCGCCGCTTTATTAGACTTACCTTAAAGACTCCCTAGTAGGAATCCTTAGTAGAAGAATTAGATTAAAACCCCTTACCCGCCCTAAAAAGACTAGAATAATCGAACCTAGACTTAGCCTAAATCCCCTTACCCTTAATAGAAAACCCCGACTAAGATCCTATAGAAATAGCTTCCTCCTCCTTAGCTTAATTAGACGTTTAGGTATTATTTATAAAGATAATAGCCCTTAAGGTAGAAAAGGCTTAGTAAGACTATATAACCGCCGATTCCGACTATTCCTCGAGGGTAGCCTTTATTATATTTAAAAAGCCTTTTACCTTAAACTTTATACCCGTTAATAAAATAGTATAAAAAGACTTCGCGATTATTAGTAATCTTAACCTAGAATACTCGGAAAAGGCTAAATCCCGCTATAAGGATATTAGAACCTTTATAGGGAAGAAAAACGAGTTTAATACCTTCCTTATTAAGCTTAAAAATAAAATATAGACTAATTACTCGATATTTCGTAATAAAAAAGATTAGATATTATTCTTATTTCGGAGCCTAAAGGGTAAGGCGTAGAAAACGCTAAAAACCTACTATAAGTCTAAGGAGTATTCTTACTCCTACCTAGTAAAAATAATATAGAGTTTAGAATTAGCCTTTAGGAACCTAAATAAATTTTAAGAATTAGTCGATTATTTTTAAGGGTTTTACTATTCTTTTATAGGTAAATAGGATATTTTTTAATTTATTATAGAATTCGATAATATTATAGTAAAGGCTTATACTTTAATAAACTAGTTAAAGTATATCCTCCTAAAGTATTTACCGATTGATTTTAACCCTAGGCTTTTATAGTTATTTAAAAATACTCGGATCTTCTATAAGGAATACTATAAAGCTATTAAAAATATAGTCTTCTATTATTAATAATACTCCTAACCCTTAACCTAAACGCCCTATAGTAATTCCTCGGCTACCGATAAAAAAGAAAAGTATTCTATCGACTCGAAAAGGAAGGGCTAGGCCCTTTCTAAGGCTAAAAAGAAAGTTTACTAGGATAATAGTACTTATTTTATATATAGTAAAAAGGGTTATTAGGCTAAGGATTACCCGGATTAACCGAAAGTTATAAGCCTTTAGCGATTAAGTATACTACTTATAAGTAAGTAAGAAAGCTCCGATAATAAGGAGTCGGGAAAAGACTAAGGCTATTAAAAGTCTTTATAATAGTTTTAAAGGTATTATTTAAAAAGGAAAGTTTAGGGAAATCCTTTATTATTAATAGTATAATTTAGATTAATAGTATTAGGCTCTAAGCCTTTACTCTCTACGATACTAGAGTAAATACCCGCCTCCTCGTATCCTGTCGATTTACTAAGAAGGCTATAAAAAGCCTTAGCGTTAAACTCGTTTTTACCCGCCTAATCCCTCTTATTAACTTCTAAGGCCGCGAAGCTAGTATTATACGTTAATACCTTATAATAACCCTCGTAATTAATAGCTATTCGTTTCCTCGGGAGATATTCTAGGTTATTAACTATAGCTAGGATATTTTTATCGGATTTTACTAAATAGCCGAGAAATACCTTCTTCTCGACTATTTTACCTATAAGCTTATATAGCCTAATAACCTACTAGTCTTTATTAAATACTCCTTATTTATTATTTTATAGGGCTTACCCTAAAGGAGTTAATAAGTTAACCCTATTATATAAGCTAATACTAAACGCCGAAATAAGCTTTTAAAGGAGGATAAGTACTAGTATAAGATCCTATAATATTCCTAAACTAATTTTAATATTACCTTCCTAATTAATCCCCCGAAGAAAAAGATTATAGTACCTTAACCTAATAACCTAATTAATCCTAATGTTATTATACTAGACGACTTACTACTCTAGGCAAAGTTAATCGTAATCCTCTAAGCTAACCCCCGTAGGAAACGTTAAAAGGAGCTAGAATTACTAATACCGATTACCTTAATCCCCTTCGAAAACGATAATAATAGCCCTAACCCCTTTATAGCGGGGATTACCCGCCTAAGCCTAGAGAATATTACCTATAGAGGTTAGAAGATTCCTTTCCCGGCGGGCGAAGACCTAGAATATATCGCCCTAATCTATAGTATAATTCCTTTAGCCCTCTCGTATCTCGAGGGCTTTTTTAGTAAGAAAGAAGCGTATACCCTAGTAGACTATTACCCTAGTTATAATATTAAACTTAAGTTTAATAAGCCCCTAAACCCGGCTAGCCCTCCTACGTATAGGATACTAGTTAAATACCTATTATTAGAAAAAGAGACTATCGATTATTTAAAAAAGATCGGATTTATTAAGCCTAATACTAATCCTTATACTACCCTTATCCTTTTTACGCTAAAGCCTTACTCGATAGCCTACCGTTTTTATATTAACTATTATTAAATAAATAATTACCTTAAGGGCCGAGTCTTACCCGTATCTTCTCTAGAGGGTACTACTTTTTAATATTATTCTACCTAATACTTTTCTAAAATCGATATTATTTAAGCTTTTTATCGACTCCGCCTTAACCTTAACTCCGAGTATTTAATAGTATTCTATATAAGATTTAGTATATACTACTAGAAAATCCTCCCCTTTAGTTTAAAGGTTAGGCCCGCTTAGTTCTAGAACTTTATTAATACGTAATTTTACGATTTATTAGACTATTATACTAATACCTACGTAGATAATATACTAATCTACTTAGATAATAACGAAGAAGAGGTTTATTAATAGAAGACTTATAAGGTTATTTAGCGCTTATATTAAGCGAATCTTTAGGGAAATATTAAGAAATCCTATTTTAATATTACTAAGGTTAATTACCTTAGTATAATACTAAAAGTAGGCCTTAGGCTTAGCGTTAATCCCTATAAGATATAAGCGATTTCCGACTAGAAATTTAAGAACCTCCGCGATTATAAGGCTATACGCTCCTTTCTCGGCCTTTATAATTTTATTCGGGTTTTTTACTATTATACTAGTAATACCGCTAAACCTCTAAACTATCTACTAAAGAAGGACTCGGAGTTTTCCCTCGGATCCGACTAATATAAGGCCTTTACCTAGCTTAAAAAGCTTACTATAGAAGCTCCTATCCTTACCTTTTTCTAACCCGAACTTCTAACCCGTCTTAAGACTAATACCTCCTATAATACTATAGCCGGAATTCTCTAATAATAATAGCCCGATAATAAGACCTAAAAACCGACTAGCTTTTTCTCTAAGACTATAGCCCCTACCGAGTAAATTTATCCGATTTAGGATTATAAATTCCTTATAATCGTATAGAGCCTTAAATACTTCTATTCTAAACTCTTAGGGTAGAAATTTAATATTATTACCGATTATAAGGCTTTCGTCTACTTTATAATTAAAAGGCTCTTATTTATCTAATAAGTATACTAGTCCGACTTTTTAGCTTAATTTAATATACGCTTTCTCTACCGCCCTAGTTATTTAAATATAATCGCTAATACTTTATTATAGAAGACTATAGAACTCCTAATAATTAAGGCTAGAGAGAAAAAGGAGTATACGTTTAGTATAATCTTACTAGATAAGCTCGGATTCGACTTACCTATAACCCCTAGCTTAACCCTTATAATTATTAACTCTATTACGATTAGTATAAAGACTATACTTATAAGCGCGGATTTAGTTAACCTAATCCGATAAGAGAATATAATATAGGGATTCGGCTAATAAGGGAGTTAACTAATCGTACTAGAGAAGTTAACTAATAGTATTTTTCTATAGATTACCTTTATTCGTACTACCTATAAGCCTATAATCTTCGTATATAGCGGCTAGAATAAAATACTTAGGCTTTTATAATAGGATTATTATTAGCCGAATATAAAGTAAAACGTTTATCGTTATATTTATAACTATTACGACTATTAAAAGAATAAAATCCCCTATAATAAGACCCCTGGACTCCTTTACCCGCTATTAATCCCGACTTCTATTTAGGAGTATATAGCTTATAATAGAAAGATAATACTATAAGATTACTATAGGTATAATTATATTTAAACCTTCGTTTATAAGCTTAGTAGGATTATTACTATCCTACCTAGTAAGAAGAATAATACTATAGAAATCCTAATAGTATAGTATTTTCGCTTATTATACTACTTCTTTAGGATACCTCTTATCTAAATTATAAATAATACTAGGCTCTTTATATTAGTATTCCTTACTAAGATTAATCGTTTAACCGGAATAAAGTATTAATACGGTAGTACTCTTTACCCTTAAATATAAGGAAGTATCGAAGTTATAAATTAGTACCTAGATTAATACTTATAGTTTTATATTAGGAAGTATTAAGACGATTAGAATAATTATCTACTAGCCCTCGACTTTACGTATAATTCCTCTTAGTACGCCTTAATCGATATAGCCCTATTAACTATAGTACTTAGTAAGAATATATAGAACCCGCTTACGATTAACGTTATTATAGACCTAGAAAACCGCTCTACGCCTATAATTATTATACGGGATTTAGTATAAAAGGCCTAGGTAGTATAATAATAGGCTTAATAAGTATTAATAATAGCCTAAAAGTAGTAAAAGAAGTAGGCTAATAAGAAATAATAGCCTACGGATTTTATAATCGGTAATAAAGTCTTCCTTAGTAGAAAAGGGTTTAGTACGATTACTCTAATAACCCGGCTTAACGTATAATAGTTAGGCCCCTTTATAATTATTATATAAAAAGAGTATAATTATATTCTAGACTTACCGGACTCCTATAAAATAATAAACCTCTTTTATATTAATCGGCTATAAAAAGCGGCTATTAACCTATTACCCGATTAAATTTAGCTATTATCCGCGCCTAATAAAGTTAATAGTATACCCGAATAGGAGGTTAATTAAATCCTATAGAGTAGAATTACTAGTTAACGATAACGATTCGAATATTAGGTTATCTAATAAGGCTATAACCCTAACGATATATAATACCCCGCGAGAAACTTCTAGTATACGCTAATAGCGCTAAAGTAATATTATAATCGGTAGCCTATTACCCTAGGACCTCCTATTAATTTATAACGTTAGATTAAGGCTATAATAGTAGATAAAGACTACGTAAAAGATAATTATAATAATATTATAGCCTCCGTAAGAAAAATAGCGTATACCCGTAGGTATTAACCTTAATACGTATATTAAGGCCTTAGTTAAGGGGTAATATTATACGCTAACTATTTTAATAACTACTAACCCCGTACGCGGACTTCGGAGAAACCTGCCCCGAGTCCTTATTATATAATCTAGACCTCGCTACCCGCGTATAAAGGTAGCGGGATTCCCTCTTCTATTTCCTCTTTTCCTTCTTTTCTTTTTTAGCTTAGAATCTTCGTATAGAGTGCCTTAATATATTTACTTATTATTTAGCCGTTATAATAGTCGTATTTTTAACTAAAGTTAGTAGGTAAGACTAGCTTTATATATATAGACCCTAGATACGCCTATAGGTATTATAAGGGGAGGGCGATTATAATTAACCCTAGTAGGATTATAATAGTAGTAGTAAAAGTAGGCGGTAATAATAAAGGTAAATACCCTAAAGTAGTTATTATTAATAGGATTATAATAGTAATAGTAAAGGTAAATACCCTAAAGTAGTCGTTATTAGTAGGATTATTATAGTAGTAATAAAGGCAAATACCCTAAAATAGTTATTATTAATAGGATTATAATAATAGTAGTAAAGGTAAATACCTAAAGTAGTTATTATTAATAGGATTATTATAATAATAATAATTATATATATACTAAAATACTATTTACTAAAGGGAAGAGGGTTTTACCTAGATTATTTATACCTATATAAGTCGATTTTAGAAATTTACTATATAAAAACGCGATTTTTCTAATAAAAAGCGGCGGCTAAGGCAGTACCTACGTATATAGCCCCCGGATACGCCCGGAGGTATTATAAGGGGGTACTAATCTTAGGCCTCTAAGTCCTTATAGGTTTAGTAGGTTTATTATAATAATAGAGTACTATATAGTAAAGCTATTATAATTAATAAGTTAGTAGGTTAGTATTATAATAGTAGAGTATTATATAGTAAAGCTATTATAATTATTAAATTAGTAGGTTAGTATTATAGTAGTAGAGTATTATATAGTAAAGCTATTATAATTATTAAATTAGTAAGTTAGTATTATAGTAATAGAGTATTATATAATAAAGCTATCGTAATCGTTAAATTAGTAGGTTAGTATTATAATAGTAGAGTATTATATAATAAAGCTATTATAATCGTTAAATTAATAGGTTAGTATTATAATAGTAGAGTACTATATAGTAAAGCTATTATAATTATTCGGATTTATAGGTTAGTATTATAGTAATAGTATTTATACTAAAGCTATCGTAATTAAGTATAATAGTAGGTTCTTTATTAATAAGTTAGTATTATAATAGTAAAGTACTATATACTAAAGCTATTATAATCGGTTAATTCTATAGGTTAATATTATAATAATAGTATTTATATTAAAGCTATCGTAATTAAGTATAATAATAGGTTCTTTATTAGTAGGTTATTATTATAATAGTAAAGTACTATATACTAAAGCTATTATAATCGGTCGGTTCTATAGGTTAGTATTATAATAGTAGTATTTATACTAAAGCTATTATAATAAAGTATAATAGTAGGTTTATTATTAGTAGGTTTTTCGCGGTAGTAGAGTATTATACTCTAAAGCTATTATAAATATATAAAGAGAAGGTCGGTATTAAAAGAAGGTTACTAGTAACTTAGATCCTTATACTAACCTCTTTTTATAATTATTATTATATAATACTATTATACTTATCCTATATTAGTCTATACGTTTAAACGCTATTCCGATTAAACCTTATAGGCTATAGTTCTTAGTATATATAGTAGTCGGATAGTGTATAAGCCCTAGGATCTAAGTAGTTTTATTAATTAGTAAATAGTATATTAATACCCCTAGGCTAGGGTCCGAAGTTATAGGAGTAGGCTAGCTTACCCTATTTTAGAGAGCCCTACTCCTAAGCCTAATTAAAATAAGGCCTAGGAGTATAAGGGTTAATTATATTTTATTAATACTATTATAATAAAAATAGGTAGTAAATAACCTTATAGGAGGAATACCTTTATATAGGTTACCGAAAGAGTATTATAGGTATTTAGATTAAAATAGGCTTAGAAATCGCTTTAGAGAAATATCTTTAAGGGAGGTAATTATTATAGTTTTAATTATAAACGTCGAAAAAAGGGTAATTTTAGTATATTAACCCTATAGAATATAAATAGTTATTAGGGATTCGGGCTACGCCCGGATTATTAGGAGTAATAAGTTATCTCCGCTATATATACGCGCCCGAGGTACCTACCTCCCTTTTCCTTTCTATATCCTTCTTATTTCTATTAGGTAGCTCTTTATAGTTATAAGGAGACTAGACCTTAATATATAAAAAGGATTAATTACTTATTTATTCTCTATTCGTTTACTTTACGTTCGTTTATACTATAGATATATTTAGCGAGTAAGCTATAGCTAGTAATTATTATACGCTAAATATATCGCCTATTATAGCCTAGATTACGGAGCTACGTACTATAGTAAAGGCCTAGCGTACCGCCTTAGCTTCCTAATACGAGACTATTTAGTCCCTTAAGTTAGGGCGGGCCTAGTAGAATACTACTATCTATTCCTTAGAAGTAGGTAAGCGGAAGCCGCTCTCGGCTAGTACTCCTTTTAATAACGATAAAAATACCTTCCTAGCCTAGAGGGTATTAATAATATATAAGCTTTAAGCGGACCGTATATTTATCGGCTCCGACTACGATTAATAGGTCTATATTTACTAGATATTATCTCTATCGGTTTAGGGAAAAGTTACTCCTTTCTTTAAGGGAGGGGCGGTTTATACGTAGAATCCCGCTAACTTTCTTTAATACCTAGATACTATATTCTATAACCCCTATTAGTACTAAACTACTATAGTAGAGCTCGAGAATATTCGGTAGGGTACTAAGGAGCCTTTCTCCGACTTTATTATACGATTTAAGGCTAAGTTAACGCTATCGAATAGGTTATATTAGAATAACGAAATTAAGGTACTCTGGCTCTAGAATTCTCTCTCCTCGGAGCTTCGCGGCTATTATATAGGATACGGAATCCCCCTTTCCGATTACGTAGGGGCTATCGCCCGTATTCGTAAAATTATAGTCGATATCGAGTCCTTCCGAATCGAATTATTATCTCGGATAATCCCCCCTACTATAGTTTAGCCTAACCCCGATATACTTATAACTAGTATTAATTCTAGGGGTACGCGTCCTTAGCCCGGCGGTAGAAGATCCCGATACGAGTCTTAATACTAAACTAGTACGCCGCCTACGGACTAGTCTAGTACTATATAGCGCGCGACCCGGGTTAATACTAACGTTATTTCTAAGCGATAGTCTAAGGGTAAGTATTTATACTATAGCTAGGCTAATTACTTTATATTAATATACTCTTTTTTTCCTCCCCTTCCTCGGACCCCGCGTATCGTTATTACGTTAATAGATATCGGCTTTATTATAGAGGATAATAAGGAGGAGGGAAACGTAATACCCCCGTAGTAAGTCTTCTACTAGGGGCGGTACGCGATACGACTATAGAGAATAGATCTTTATCTTTATAGTTCGAGGAAATTTCTAGTAATATAGATTCTATATCCTTACTCCTTCTAGTATTAATTAACTCTTATTTCTTTATTAACGCGTAGGTAGATAGCGGTTATAACTACTTTATTACTATAAGCGAAAGTTTAGTATAATAGTACTAGTTAGAGTATATTCCTTTACCTAGGCCTTGTTCTATACGTACTATAGTATTTATTATACGAGGGCGGGAGCGCGTATTTAAAGTAACTTCTATAATCCGGTATTTAGTCTATTTCGTAGCCGATATTAACGGGTAGCGTATAGTTATTATAGTATATATTATCCTAGGCCTTACGTAAGGTTTAATTCTAGGGTTACCTTAGTTATCCTATTATAACGTCTCCTTATAAGCTAGTTATCGCTATTTAATTATATACTCTATAGGGGATTTAGTTATTTAATACTTAGCTACTCGCTAGGTTTCTTCCCCTACGATTTCTATCCTAGGCTCTACGTTTATAGCCTTAGTTTATCGTAAGTAGCGTTAGCCGAGTAGGTATAAGTTTATAGCTATGAGTCTTCGCGAAATTACTAAGGTACTCCGAGTTAAAACCTCCGATTCGGCCGCTAACTCCCGTTCTTTGCCTCCTAAGGTAGCCTCCTTCTAAGACCTTTTTAATAAGGAGAAGGCCTTAACTCTTCCTCCCTATCGGGGCCGGTATAATTACTATATTCGACTATACCCTACTCTAGATAGGTCCTCTCTAGCTTTACCCTAGGGACCTTTATATAATATACCGCGTAAGTATTTACTCGAAGTCTATAAATAAATTACCGACCTAATAAATAAGGGGTAGATTCGAGCTAGCTCTTCGTTAGCTACCGCCCCCGTTTTACTAACTAAGAAGCCTAGGGGTAGTTAGCGCTTCTATATCGATTATCGCGCGTTAAATCGTATTACCTAGTAGGACTAGTACCCTCTTCCTCTAATTAAGGAAACTTTACGTAGTTTATCGGGGGTATAATAGTTTATTAAACTCGACGTTCGCGCTACCTTTTATAAGTTATATATCGTTAAGGGTTAGGAATATCTAATAGTATTCCGTACCCGGTTCGGCTTATTTAAATATCTCGTTTATCTATTCGGGCTAGCCGGCGCCCTAGCTTTATTTTAATATTATATTAATATAGTATTAAGTTCTTATTTTAATAACTTCGCTACCGCCTACCTAGATAATATTTTAATATATTTAGGTAATACGCGTACTAACTATTAGCGTAAGGTATACGCTATACTAGATCGGCTCTAGTAGGCGGGACTTTACCTAGATCTTAAAAAGTACGACTTTACTATCTACGAGGTTAAGTATCTTAGGTTTATCGTCTATACCGGCTACGAAATTCGTCCTAATCCCGAGAAGATCGCTATTATATACGACTAACTACCTCCGACTCGTCTAAAAGGGGTCTATAGCTTCCTTAGTTTTACGAACTTTTATCGTAACTTTATACCCTATTTCTCCGATATTACGGCGCCGTTTATCTACCTTACTTATTATAAGGTGCCTTTCGTTTAGTCCTAGGCTTACGAGGATTCTTTCTAGAAGCTTAAGGCTACCTTTATTTCCTACCTAGTCCTTACTTAGTAGGACCCCGACCGCCCTATAGTAGTAGAAACTAATTATTCTAGCGAGGCGGCTAATAGCTGCCTATCTTAGTATAGTCTTAATTAAGTTCTCCGCCCTATTACTTACTTCTCTTAACGCTTTTAGCCGGCGGAGTAAAACTATACTATCTACGATAAGGAGCTACTCGCTATAGTTAGTTATCTTAAGGCGTAGTTAGCCGAGCTTCGAAGTATAGTAGAACCGTTTACTATCCTTACCGATTATAAAGTATTAGAATATTTTATTACCCCCCGTTAGATATTAGAATACTAGGTATAGTAGGCCGAGCTTCTCTCTCTTTTTAACTATAAGTTATGTTATTACCCCGGTTTTTAAGCTACTTAACCTAATACTCTTTCCCGCCGCGATTAGGATAACTAGTACCCGGTATAGCGTTTCGGCTAAATACTTAGGCCTATTAAGGCCGGCGTTATTACTCTTTCGCCTTTTTCTACCCCTAGCTCTTCTACCGAACCCCCTATACCTACTATAACTCTAACTTAGGCTAACGTTAATTTATTTTCTAACGAGTTCCTTTAAGGACTCTAGTCTATAGCGCTTAACTCTAATATAGCGTATAGGTACCGTTTAACTACCTTACGTAAGGGGGCGTATAAGTTTCCCCCGGAGGCGGCTACTAAAGAATAAATTTCTAATTACTTACTTTCCGCCTATAGTAATATTTAATTCTATAGCCGTCTTTAGGTTCTATAGTATAAGCCTCTTATAATTATACTTATCTAGCGTACTTACGACTCGCCTATAGCGGGCTACCCCGGTAAAAATATTACGTTCCTCTTACTTAAGCGTAAATACTATTAGGAGGGGATATCTACTAATATTATACGATTTATTCGTAATTATTATTACTATAGGGATTATATTAACTACTAGCGATATTAAGGGCTCTTTTAGCCGCTCCTAGTCGTAGATCGGTTTTAGAGTATAGTATTTATTAACTTTATAATAAACCTTCCCGCTACTTCTAACTCTAAGCTATAATACCTAATAGTCCTTACTAATCGCTTATTGAAATATATTTAGCTCGAGGTAATAATATCGATAAATACTAAGGCGTATACTACTCGGTTTATATTTTATTAGTAGCGTTTTTATAGTTTTCCTCGTTATTTTATTTCCGATCGTAGTACGAATTAGACTAGTCGATTCTAGACTATTTTATATTCGATTATCGGAATTTAGTAGCTTCTCTCTATAGCTTATTACCTATAAACCGATAGTAGAATAGAGTATACTAATTAGGAGGTCTAAGCGATTCTATATAATATAATTAGTTTCTCTTAATTTAACTAGGTATTATATCTACCGGCTTATTAACTTATATTAAATAACCGTACGTTTTCTATTACTAACTTTAGTACTAATCGCCTACTTAATAATTATAATATAGAACTTATCTAATGTATCCTAGAGCTAGAGGGTTCTCGTACGTCTCCCGTAGGGCGAGCGGTAGCCTTCTTAGAATACCTCCGCGAGGGAATATACCTTATATAAGCCGCGATTATTTAGATATAATAATAGATCTAGGATACGTTAAATAGTATACGTCGGCCGGCGGAGCGTTTTTAAGTCGGTAACCGTATTTAGCTAGACCTTAGGAATATTACTATAAATCGGCTATTTAAGAAGCTTAACTACCTAAAGGGTAAATATACTATTATAGCCGTACCGATACCGTTAATAATTATATTAAATATACCTAATAGTATTTATCCTACCTTTTATATCGATCTACTCGAATACGCTTTTAACGATACTCTACCGTCCTAGGTACTAGCTAACTCGCGACCTAACCTAGCCTTACGTTTATCGTCTAAAAACCCGGACTTTAATAAGTAGGATATTAAGGCTATCCTAGCGGCTAAGAATACTAAAGGGCGGCTAGTTTTAGGATAACTAGTATATTACCTTATTTTAGTTAAATAGAGGGGGTATATAATACCTATATAAGAGCCTTTTAAAAGTATTAAGGGGTATACGGCTTTAGATAAATTTAAAAACGAGTAGGGTAATATACGAATTTATAATAGGCTAAGCTCTATTCGAATAAATATTCTAATATTAATTTCCCTATCGTATACCTTTATCCTACCTCCTACCTCTAAGTCCCTATTACCTATTACTCTAGCCCCTACCCCTATCCCTCCGCTTTATCCTATATCTAAGACTAGTTTAGGCGATTGCCTTATCGGGGGCGGCCTAACTATCCCTATAATACGCTACGAGAGTATCTACGAGCCGGCGATAATAGGTAAGTAGACGGTCTAGTAGTACTAGGCTATAGGTAGCTATAGTATTATTATATTATAGCCGGGGCGGGCGATAACGGGAAGCCTATTATCGAGTTATTAGGCGATAGCCCGGACCTATAGTATTAGTTAAATAAGTTAGCCTAGATATTAACTTAGCCTAATAAGTTAATAAGGGTATTTAGGGCGGATACGATAGCCCTATTACCTTCTTCTCTCGCCTACCTCTTTACGTTTCTCGCGTACGTTTCCGCGCGTAAATACTCTAGTAAATTATTATTATAGACTTACTACCTTTTATTATACTACTTAAGTCGCGCTAAGGTCTTTATTTAGCGAGCGGTAAAAGCGTTTAAGCCGGAGGCGAGCTAAGCCTAGTTATTTTAATTAGCTTAGTATATTTACGCTAAGGCGCCGTTATAACCGCGTTATAGTATCGTTTATATAGGAGAGAATATAACTACTAAGGCGGGTATTAAAGCTTATTCGTTAACGTTTTACCCGCGAGATAGGGAGAAAGTATTTTATACTAATAGTAGCGTAATACGCCTTACCTCTATTATTATTAGAAGTCGATTCGCCTAATTAGAGAACTCTTATATAAGTCGTACGCATTATCCTAGTACGTTTACTATACGCTCGCGTACCGGCTTATCTATCGCCCTTCCTACTATAGTTATAGCGGTAAGGTTACGAGTAGCCTTATATAAGCGCGTATCCGTTATAAAAAGGTACGGTTCCTAGACATACCTATAATACTACGTATAATACTCGCTATAGGACTATCTACGACCCTACCGCCGGTAGTTAATAGTTATTCTATTATTATAGAGGTTTTATAAGTACGGAGTATATACGTACTATACCTCGGTTAGTACGGTATTAGTCTTATCGTTAGAATTACCCTTTATAATAAAGCCCCTTATTACTCGGTTTAGCGTTAACGGTACCTAATTATTCTCCGCTATAATATTATTTATTTCCTATATACGATTAACTCTATAAAGGTTATTATAAGAATTATACGGTACGCGCCTAGTTTATTTTTATATTTTTATACCCTACTCCTATACTATTAATTTATTTCGCTCCCCTCTTTTGCTTAGGTATGTATTAGGTATATACCGAAAATTTTCTTTATACGGGGGGGTATATTAGGGATTCGGGCTATACCCGGATTATTAGGAGTAATAAGTTATCTCCGCTATATATACGCGCCCGAGGTACCTACCTCCCTTTTCCTTTCTATATCCTTCTTGTTTCTATTAGGTAGCTCTTTATAGTTATAAGGAGACCGGACCTTAATAATAGTAAATAATACTAATACGTATTAATACTAGTACTTAAAATAGGGGTTTACTAGAGTAATATCCTTAATACGCCCTTATAATAATATAAGGAGATATTTTTTATAAAAATATATTAATAAGTATATAAGTATTAAGGTATATAGTAGATAATAGTAGGAATAAAAGCCTAGAAAAGTAAAGGATAATAATAATAGTAGGAGTAAAGGACCTTAGAGAAGTAAAGGGTATTAAAAATAGTAGAGGTAAAGGGCCCTAGAGAACTAGAGGGTACTAGAGATAGTAAAAGTAAAGGGCCCTAAAGAACTAGAGGGTAATAAAGATAATAGAAATAGTAGGTACTAGAGATAATAGAATCTAGAGGGCTAGCCTAGAGAAATAAAGGGTACTAGAGATAATAAAGGTAGAAGGCTAGCCTAAAGAAATAAAGGGTACTAGAGATAGTAGACTCTAAAGGGCTAGCCTAGAGAAATAGAGGGTACTAGAAATAGTAGAATCCAAAGGGCTAGCCTAAAGAAATAGAGGGTACTAGAAATAATAGGATAAAGGGCTAGCCTAAAAAAATAGAGGGTACTAGAGATAATAGAGGTAGAGGGCTAGCCTAAAGAAATAGAGGGTACTAGAAATAGTAGACTCTAAAGGGCTAGCCTAGAGAAATAAAGGGTACTAGAGATAGTAGAGGCAAAAGGCCCTAAAGAACTAAAGGGTACTAAAGATAGTAGGATAAAGGGCTAGCCTAGAGAAATAGTAAATAATAGAAATAAGTAGAGGTAGAGGGCTAGCCTAGAGAAATAGTAAGTACTAGAGATAGTATAATCTAGAGGGCTAGCCCTAAGAAATAATAAATAATAGAAATAAATAGAGGTAAAGGGCTAGCCTAGAGAAATAATAAGTACTAGAGATAGTAGAATCTAGAGGGCTAGCCTAAAGAAATAGTAAGTACTAGAAATAGTAGGATAAAAGGCTAGCCTAGAGAAATAAAGGGTACTAGAGATAGTAGAAGTAGAGGGCTAGCCCGAAGAAATAAAGGGTACTAGAGATAGTAGAATCTAGAGAGCTAGCCTAGAGAAATAGAGGGTACTAAAGATAGTAAAGGTAGAGGGCCCTAGAGATCTAGAGGGTACTAGAGATAGTAGACTCTAGAGGGCTAGCCTAGAGAAATAGAGGGTACTAGAGATAGTAGGATAAAGGGCTAGCCTAGAGAAATAAAGGGTACTAGAGATAATAGAGGTAGAGGGCTAGCCTAGAGAAATAGTAAGTACTAGAGATAGTAGGATTTAGAGGGCTAGCCTAGAGAAATAGTAGGTACTAGAGATAGTAGAGGCAGAGGGCCCCGAAGAACTAGAGGGTAATAGAGATAGTAGAGATAGTAGGTACTAGAGATAGTAGAATCTAGAGGGCTAGCCTAGAAAAATAGAGGGTATTAGAGATAGTAGAAGTAAAGGGCTAGCCTAAAGAAACAGAGGGTACTAGAGATAATAGAAATAAAGGGCTAGCCTAAAGAAATAGTAGGTACTAGAGATAATAGAATCCAGAGGGCTAGCCCTAAGAAATAGTAAGTAATAGAAATAAGTAGAAGTAGAGGGCTAGCCTAGAGAAATAGTAAGTACTAGAGATAGTAGGATCTAGAGGGCCGGCTTAGAAAAATAGTAGGTACTAGAAATAGTAGAGGCAGAGGGCCCCGAAGAACTAGAGGGTAATAGAGATAGTAGAGATAGTAGGTACTAGAGATAGCAGAATCCAAAGGGCCAGCCTAGAGAAATAGTAAGTACTAGAGATAGTAGAATCCAGAGGGCTAGCCTAGAGAAATAAAGGGTACTAGAGATAATAGAAGTAGAGGGCTAGCCTAGAGAAATAGAGGGTACTAGAGATAGTAGAGGCAGAGGGCTAGCCTAGAGAAATAATAGGTACTAGAAATAGTAGAATCTAGAGGGCTAGCCCTAAGAAATAATAAGTAATAGAAATAAGTAGAGGTAGAGGGCTAGCCTAGAGAAATAGTAAGTACTAGAGATAGTAGAATCTAGAGGGCTAGCCCTAAGAAATAATAAGTAATAAAAATAGTAGAGGTAGAGGGCTAGCCTAGAGAAATAGTAAGTAATAGAAATAAGTAGAGGTAGAAGGCTAGCCTAGAGAAATAATAAGTACTAGAGATAATAGAATCTAGAGGGCTAGCCTTAAAAAATAATAAGTAATAGAAATAAGTAAAGGTAGAGGGCTAGCCTAGAGAAATAATAGGTACTAGAAATAGTAGAATCTAGAGGGCTAGCCCTAAGAAATAGTAAGTAATAGAAATAAATAAAGGTAGAGGGCTATCCCTAAGAAATAGTAAGTAATAAAAATAATAGAGGTAGAGGGCTAGCCTAGAGAAATAGTAAGTACTAAAGATAATAGAATTTAGAGGGCTAGCCCTAAAAAATAGTAAGTAATAGAAATAAGTAAAGGTAGAGGGCTAGCCTAGAGAAATAATAAGTACTAGAGATAGTAGAATCTAGAGGGCTAGCCCTAAGAAATAGTAAATAATAGAAATAAGTAGAGGTAGAAGGCTATCCCTAAGAAATAGTAAGTAATAGAAATAGTAGAGGTAGAGGGCTAGCCTAGAGAAATAATAAGTACTAGAGATAATAGAATCTAGAGGGCTAGCCCTAAGAAATAATAAGTAATAGAAATAAGTAAAGGTAAAAGGCTAGCCTAGAGAAATAGTAGGTACTAGAGATAGTAGAATCTAGAGGGCTAGCCCTAAGAAATAATAAGTAATAGAAATAAGTAGAGGTAGAAGGCTATCCCTAAGAAATAGTAAGTAATAGAAATAGTAAAGGCAGAGGGCTAGCTTAGAAAAACAAAGGGTACTAAAGATAATAGAAGTAAAGGGCTAGCCTAAAGAAATAAAGGGTACTAGAGATAGTAGAATCCAGAGGGCTAGCCTAGAAAAATAGAGGGTATTAGAGATAGTAGAATCTAGAGGGCTAGCCCTAAGAAATAGTAAATAATAGAAATAAGTAAAGGTAGAGGGCTATCCCTAAGAAATAATAAGTAATAGAAATAGTAGAGGTAGAGGGCTAGCCTAGAGAAATAGTAAGTACTAAAGATAGTATAATCTAGAGGGCTAGCCCTAAGAAATAATAAGTAATAGAAATAGTAAAGGTAGAAGGCTAGCCTAGAGAAATAGTAAGTACTAAAGATAATAGAATCTAGAGGGCTAGCTTAAAAAACCGAGGGTAAAAGGTATTCTTCGTAATCGGTAGCTTAAGGAGGGTATAAAGGGTTAACCTATTAATACCGTTTATAGTAATACTTATAAGTATAGCCCTAATAATAACATTCTATCCTAGGGTAAGACTCTATAGCCTTATTATTATAGTATAAATAAGAAATAACTTCTTTATTCTACTAGGTTTATTTACCTATAATAATAAAGGCTTTAGGTTCTACCTTAAGGGGTCGATTATCTACTTAAAGTACCCTATAAATATATTATATACTATACGCTATATAGTATTTAGGCGATCTATATACTCGGGCGAGAAGGTATCCTTATTATTTATATAACTCTCCTTTAGTACCTTCTAATAATCGCTTATACGGTTTACGAGGTTAGAATATAGACTAATCTTAAGGCTTTAGTTATAGGTAAGGTTTATATCCCTATTACTAAAAGCCTCGATATCCTCCGTTTTTAGGCTATAATTAGGTAATTACCCCGTAAGCTCCTACTAGTTATTCTAAGTATTATCCTATTATTAATCCTCCTCCTTCGTAAACTCCTCTAGCTTAGGCTCTATCTCCTTAGTAGTAGTAGAGGGCTAGCCCCTAGCCTAGATAAGTAGAGGGTAATAGCGATTAATAGTAAAAGACCCTAGAGAAGAGGGTATTAGTAATAATAATAGTAGAAGACCCTAGAGGAATAAAGGGTATTAGTAATAATAGTAGTAGAGGACCCCGGAGAAAATAGTATTAGTAATAGTAATAGTAGGGAGCTAGGCCCTAGCTTAGAGAAGTAGAGGGTAATAACGATAGTAAAGGTAGAAGACCCTAGAGAAAATAGTATTAACGATAGTAAAAGTAGAGGACCTAGAAAAATAGTAGATATTAGCAATAATAAAGGCAAAGGGCTAGCCCCCGGCCTAGAAAAGTAGAGGGTAATAACGATAAGAGTAGTAAAGGACCCTAGAGAATTAGATAGTATTAGTAATAGTAGTAGTAGAAAACCCCGGAGAAGATAGTATTAATAATAATAGTAGTAGAAGACCCCGGAGAAAATAGTATTAGCGGTAGTAAAAGTAGAAGACCCTAGAGAAGTAGAGGGTATTAGTAATAATAATAGTAGAAAACCCTAAAGAAGATAGTATTAATAATAGTAAAAGTAGAAAACCCTAGAGAAGATAGTATTAGTAATAGTAGTAGTAAAAAACCCCAGAGAAGATAGTATTAGTAGTAGTAGAAGTAGAAAACCCTAGAGAAGCAAAGGGTATTAACGATAGTAAAAGTAGAATTCCGACCTAGAGAGAAAGAGTATAATAAAGATAATAGAATATTAAAGGCTAGCCTAAAGGTAGTAAAAATAATAGAGAGAAGAGGCTTTCCTCGTTTTAAAAGAATAGTATAAAAACTTTAATAAGTAGCCTAAGCCTTAAGGTATTTCTACTAGCCGCTAGGCGTATATATATATAATAGTTAGAGGAATACTATATTACCTTAAAAAATTAGGATTAATACTATTATATCCATAGGATACCTATTTATTAATATAAAGCCCTACTATTTATAATACTATTAATTTATATAAAAGTAGGATTATTATAGTACTAGGGGGGTTTTAAAAACGATTACCCCCTTTAGCTCGCTTTTAAGACCCCCCTAGTATAGTATTATACGCTAATAAGTAAGATAATCTTCCTTAATAGGTTTATTACGGCGGTAATAAAGCCGGATACCTTAAAATAGTCGTTATTAGTAGGTTTATTACGGCGGTAGTAAAGCCGGATACCTTAAAGCTATTATTATTAGTAGGTTTATTATAGTAGTAGTAAAGCCGGATACTTTAAAATAGTTATTATTAATAGGTTTATTATAATAATAGTAGAGCTAATCTACCTTAAAGTAGCTATTATTAGTAGTTTCGTTATAATAATAGTAGAGCCGATCTACTTTAAAGTAGTCGTTATTAGTAGTTTCGTTACGGCGGCGGTAGAGCTAATCTACTTTAAAGTAATCGTTATTAATAGGTTCGTTATAGTAGCGGTAGAGCTAGATACCTTAAAGCTATTATTATTAGTAGGTTTATTATAGCGGTAGTAAAGCCGAATACCTTAAAGCTATTATTATTAATAGGTTTATTATAATAATAGTAATTTAAGCTTTACTAGGATATAAAGGGTAGGACTAGTCTAAGCCTAAGGACTTATAAGTATAAAAGTTTTTAATCTTTATATTTTTATATAAATATTTATTATAATACTACGATTATAAATTAACCTTTTTTATCTTAAATAAGAGATTATAATTCTTTACGATAACGGGTTATTTATTTAAATAATTCTATTTTAATTTTAAGACTATTATTATCTTATAATTAGTCGTATAACTCTATACTAAACTTTATAAGAATAAGGACTTTCTCGCTAATAGCGTATAGCTCTTACGCCTAATTTACGAGATTAAATTAAATCGCTTTTCTTTAATAAATACCTAAGTAATAAGTTTATACTTTATTAACTTTAAAATAAAGGGTTTATTATTAGTAAATTCCGTCTTAAGTAAATTTAGCGTAAGGAAGGTATATATCGACGTTAATTAGGCGAAGTAATTTAATAAGTAAAAGAATATACTCGTACCTTTTTTATAATTAAAGGATAGCTAAATATAATCCTTTAATATTATAATCGTAATTATTTATATACTTATATATATTAATAGTATTATATTATTAGTCGTAATACTTTATATTCTAAGTATTAAGACTTTATACCTAATAGTATTCTTTAATACTAGGGTATACTATTTAAACGTAGGAATTTCTCTATACTAGGTCTAGACTAGGTTTAGTCGATTAATAGCTATAATAAGCTTAAGTATTAGGGCTTTAAAATATACGCTAGTATCGATATATATTCTTAATATATTATATAGTTTTACTATAGCTTATCGAATAGTATAAGCTAGATTATTATAATATAGTATATTTCGGTCTTTAAAGAATATAGTATTATACCTTAATATATCCGATTAGACTATAGTAGTAAGATATCTCTTCTTTATAGTATATACTACTTTTTATTAAGCTTATAATAAAAAAAAGAAATTAAGAGTAATCGTTTATATAAATACAATCGTAGGCTAAAGGCGCGCTCCGCTCTATAGGACGCCGCGGATCTCCTACGGGGTCCGCGGATCCCGGTCCTAGGGTAGCGGGGCCCTAACCCTATAATACGCATAAATAAGTAGTATATACGTTTATATTCTAGATATTAATATTATTACTTAATATATACGTAATTATATAAAAAGCGATTAGTTTTTTAAGAGACCTCCGATACTAATTAGTCTTTTTATAGGTATAGAGTAGTAGAATAGCTAGGAAAGACTTTATCTAGGTATAAAATACTATACTCGCCTCCCCTATCTTAGTAAAGGGCTATACGTTAATACTATTAGAATAGTCTAATAACGTATAACCCCGGACTATTAGAATAGGATAGGTTATAATAAATTACGCTTCCCGCCCGATTAATTACGAGTAGACTAAAAGCGCTAATAAGTAGGTCTTTCTCCTAATAGTACTATTATTATACTATTATTATAATATAGGAGAAAGTAGGATTAGTACTAAGGAGTAAGGTAGGGAGTAAGATATCTATTATAATATCTCTTTTCGAGCGGATAAGCTATTCGGTAGAATATATATTAGAACTCTTCGAGCTTAACCTTATAATTATAGAATTCGATAAAAGGATTATTTTTAAGAATACGATTAACCTATAGATAGCTAAGCTAAGGGAATTAAACTTATTTATACTAGGCTAGCTATTTAGGTATAATTAGAGTAAGAAGATAAGGGAGGATAAAGCCCTCCTATAGGAGATATATATTTATAATTTTAAGGGTTAGGATACGACTATTTTCGAAAATACTAATAATAAGCTTTATTATACCCTATACTATTTCTTTAAATACCGGGGTATATATATAGGACTAAGGAAAAGCCGAATTATCCCCTCGTTTATTTAGCTATAGAAGGTAAAAAGATTTCTAGTATAGGATATATAAAAGCTTTTTACGGCGAAGCTATCCCTATATTATTAGGTATATAAGCGCTAATAACGATTACTTAAGTAGATAAAGGTATACGAAGTACCCTAGTTATTATTACCTCTCCTATAACCCCCTATACCGATAATAACGCTCCCCGTACCTAGTAAAACGCGCTAATATACCTAGATTACTAATTCTAAGGACCCCGTTTATAATAGTATACTCGAGGAATAGTAGAAGTAATAGTACGATTATAAAACCTAAGGATATTTAGGATATCTACCTACTCTCGGATACGATCCTATAAGGAGACTACCTCCGACTAGTAGACTAACCTTAGGAAGTCTACCGAAGTAAGTATAAATACTATTTACCCTAAAGCGCTATACGCTAGTAAAGAGTACTATTAAGTTCGACTATAACCCCGGATTTATACTTATTAAACCTAATAACGAATAGTATAATAGCGATTACGATTTTAGCTATAACCTCCCGCTTATATTTATACGACCTATATAAATCGACGCTTTTAAGGCTATTAGCTTTACTAAACTCTAGAATAAAGAGTAAAACTTTACTAGCTAAGCGTATAACCTCTTTAACGATAAGGTTCTATAGTTTATAAATACGTACTATACTCTTAATATTATACTTAGCGAATTCTATACTATTTTCCCGTATATTCTTAAGGGCGAGGTATAGTAATTTTATTTTCTCGTTATACGGTAGAAATACGCTTCCTTATTCTCCGAGTAATACTATATATTATAAGAGTACTTTTATACTAGGTATAATAAGGAGATTTATAATAACGATTAGTCTAATACTTTATTCGGTAGGATTTAAAGTAAGAACCCTAATAAGACCCGGATTTAAGTTCTCGACCTCCTTATAATTAAGCTATACTATTATTAATATACCCTATTTAGTAATAAAAGTAATAACGAAGATTTATTCCTCGCGATAAAAAAAGCCTATTAGGGCGAGCCCGCGTTTAAAATAGCCCTATTTAAGTCCCCGAATAACTTCGAAGAATTCTATAGGGATTTATATACTTCTCTCGATTTTAAAAAAGCCCTAGGGATTTTTTTAACGGATAGGAAGTTTAATAGTATAAGTAGGAAACCGAATTAATAATATTAGACTTAGCCTATATATACGCCTACGGATAAGCGCTACTATATCTATAGAAAATAAGGCTATTATTCGTACTAATATACGCTCGAAAAGAGGAAGTAGGCGTATATAAGGTTTAAAAGCTAGTAGGTATATAATAGTAAATCCGTAGGCTAGAAATAGTTCTCCGCCTTCTTTATTAACTATAAAGGAGACGAATTTAAGGATAACGAGTACCCCGCTAAGACTAATAATAATAATAATAATAATAATAATAACGGATAATAAACCTCTATAGCTTCTTTTCTTTATAATAAAGTAACCCGCTATAGTCTTTAAATACCTATTATTACGAATACTATAAACCTCCGTATTATTACGATAGCTAACTATACCCCTATATATACTAATAACGCTAACGTACTAGAGCCTATAGTTATCTATACCCTCGAGAGATACTCTTTATAGGTATTCTAAAGTATTATCCCTAATACGGGAGTAGTATAGAATTCGACTACTAATAAGCCTTAGTTCTTAGCCCTATAGAGAGAATAACCCGATATACGTCTTAATAAGGTAACCCGAGGTATTATAAAGATATCCTTTAGTAATAAGCCCCTAATTACCTTTTTTAGATTAATATAGCTTAAGACCCCTATTAGTAGAATTGAATTTTATATTCTTAAGACTAAGACCCTATTCTTTATATACCTTCGGGATATATAGCGCCTTAGATATTATCTTAACGTCCTATAGGGTTATATAGTACTTTAGAATAGTAATAAGGTACTTATAGTCTTTTACTAAGGATATCCCTAGTTTTTCCTAAGTCGTTATTAGCCTAGTATAATTATCTTCCTTACTAATATCGAGATACGCCGACTTTACTAATACTTTAGGTATCCCTTAGTCTAACGCCTATATAATATTCTAAATAACGCTAGCTATAAGGTCTTATATAAGGCTCTAGAGGAGATTCGCGAAGTATACTACTATTACTAAGTTAAAGGCTTAACGCTATACTATTTTAAATTCTCCCTATACGATAATTATAACTTTAATTATAAGGTTATTATAAATATCCTTTACTTAAACGGGCGTAATATTCTTTATCTTATAAATACTATTACCTTTTTTTAAATAGTATAATTCCTTAAAGATAATTTAGCGGAATAAGTATAATAAGTACTTAAGGCGTATTAAATTAATACGTACCTAGGACCTCCGGACTTCCTTATATACGACGTAGGGATTAACTTTACTATACGAGACTTCTAGGCTAAGGTATAATTCTATAGGATTACCTATTAATAGGTGCTTATTAAAGCCTATTAGAGTATTAATAAGGTCGAATAGTATTATAATCCCCTCCGACGTATATACGAGATTCTTCGAAACGAGATAAGAGGAGTCTCCTAGGAGAATATACTATAAGTAGCTATTAAAACGATTAATAATACTACTAGCCTAAATAGACTTATACTAACCCTCCTCGTTTTTAGCGCGTATTCTAGGCTTATTATAGACTCGGCGCCCTCGTAGTCTATAATAGAACGTATATACGCTATTATAAAGGCGTTAAAGGCGGTATAAAGCGCTATAGTATTATATAAGGTTATTATTATACTATAATTAGGAGATACGAATACTATAGTACTCCTCCCGATATAATTATATTTTAGTTCCCTAGTACTCGTATATCGTAAAAAGAAAGGCTAGTATAGACCTTACTATATTCTTTAAATAAATAGTAAAAAGGTATTTCTTAAAATACTATAAGGTATAAGTTTTTTTAGGGTTATATATATAAAGCCCTATCTTAAAACCTATCCTATAAACGAGAACCCCGCTTTACCCGTATATACGAATACGACTCCTATATATATAGATTTAGCTCCTACCTCTATATATATAAAGTTCCTATAAAAGCTTATTATTATTATCTAGTATACTTAGGGCTAGATTAAGAGAATATAAGAGTTATAATTCTCCTCTATACTCTATATACGGAAAGCGTACCCTAATAGGCGGCTATAAGCCCTATAACTAAGGGCGATTATATTATATAATCCTTCCCTTCCTAATACCTCTATACGCTTATACGTATATTCTCCTACGGCCTCCGTATATTCTAATAAATATATATTATAGTACCGTACCTCGAAGATTATTACCTATAGTAATCCTACTTAGTCTATTAATTTACCCTAATATATAAGGAAAACGAATAAGAAGAGAAATAAAGGGAAAGAAAGAACGTATAGGAAGGAGATTATCCCGATTACCTTATTCGCTAATTACGGAGAGATTATTATACGGTAGGGACCTACTACGCCTTAAAAGCGTTAATCGCCCTTTATAAAATAGCGGTAGTATTAACCTATTAATCGTTATTAGCTCCCTAACCTTTCTATTAGACTAAATACTATTAGTAAGGCTCTCCCCTTCCGACTCGTTAATCCTTAACGCGTACGATATAATTAATCTTATAATATATATTTCTCTCGCCTACGGCTTCTAGTAGATCTTATATAGCCTCTATAGCCCTAGGCTCCTCGTTTTCGAAGTAGCCCTCGTAAGTAGGTCGAAGGTATTCGATAGATATTACTAGGTAAATACGGGTATATACGGGTAGATTAAGTTCTATAGCTAAGGGGTTAATTATCTATTTAATAATATATAGACCCTTATACTATTATAATTATTTTTTAAAGGGTTATCCGAGTATATAATATCCCTTATAAAGCCTAAGGTAAACCTTCTACCTAGGCTTTAGAAGAATTAGCTAGTATTTTATATTATATTATTATTTAGCCCTTATTACCGCTAGGTTTATAACGAAGTCCGTTTAGCGGCGAATAGCCTTTTATAGGTATAGGATATTATTTACCAAGGTATTATTAGTAGACTCTATAAGCGTATATAGCGGATACCCGAATAAATAGGTATAAGCTATTATCTTAGTCCCTAAATTATACGCGGAATTTAGGTTCTATTATAAGGCGGGTACTAGTAACTTCTAATCGATTATCGGCTTTTTAATATACGATAAGCGGAGGGTAGTCTTAATAGTCTAATTATAGTATTCGGATAGGCTATTAGCCTATAAATAATACGCTATAGTTATAATAATCTTAGTTCTAAATACCTCCTAGAGCTCGTACTATATATCCGAATTAAACTTATAGTCCTAGTCGCTAATAATAACTAATAGTATACCCTAGTCGTAAAGAAGAAACTACCTACCTAGCGTTTACCCCTAATTTATAGTACTATACGTCGAATAGCCGGGAATTAATAACGTTCTTTTACTAGAAAAGTATATAACTATTAAGAGGAAGTTAAACGTATTAAAGCCTTTAATAGCCTAGGGAGAATCTACGGAGTTCGTTAAAGGAAGGTTAATAATAAAGTCTATTATAATACTTTTTATAGGAACTCCGAGGGCTTTAATCGGTATATAAATCCTAGTAGTAGGCTATTAGTCCGTTTATCTAAGGTAGTAGGCTTTATAGGTAACGATATATCTTTTTACCTATTTTATAATATCCCGGATCGTATATACCTTAAGGTCCCTAAGCGTATAGACTTCTCTAAAATAGTTCCGCTAATCGTATACTATTATAATAATATTATTAGCCTTATAGTATAGGATATATAAGCGCTCGTACCCTATTAAGGTCTAATAGTATAGGAGATTATTCCTTAGGAAAAAGGGAATTCCTTACCTTTTAGCCTTAGTAATTTAGGGGGTATAAGAAGAAACTACTATATCCTTATAGCTCTATAGTATTTCGATAATCTTAGAGAAGTAGGTATTTAATTAATAGCCTATAGTAAACGCCTCCTTAATAGTAGGGTTTATAATAGCCTTAGAAACGATAAAGGTATAGTCGAGTATTTAGTATTCGGGGTCCTAACGTTCGAGAAAAGCGTTAATCTCGGGTATAGTTAGTCGACTTAAGGTATTAGGGACGAAGTTCTTTTCCCTAGGTAGGTAGTAGATCTATAGATTATACTATAAGAGATAAATACTAATAATAATAAAACGGCGGTTAGCGTAGTCGGTATTAATAGTACTAAAGGTATACTTCTCGTAGATTTACTTTATTATAGAATAATTTATTAGGACGATTAAAGGGAGCGTATTCGATTATACTATAACCCGTATCTTTTTAACTACCTAGACGAGATAACTAACTTCGAGCTTAGAGGGTCCGTAGGACTATTTAGTAGAGGTTAATTTATGGGAAAAAAAGTAAATAGGCTTTATAGATTTAACCGGAATAGGATTACCTAGCTACTACTTATTATTACGAAAATAATAGAATATAGCCGTAAAGCCTTATTATAAAGAGCTATCGAGTTAATAGAATAAGCGATAATCTAGGTCTATATAGTAAAGTATATAGTAGGAAGCGATATCCGCTTAAATAGCGCGGAAGGCGTTAAGTTCCTATAGAGTCGGCTTAAATAAAGCGGAATACGCGAAGGCTTTTCTTTTCTATAGCTCTCCTATAACTACCTTATTAATATTATACCTATAGTATAAAAGAGTAACCTTTTAGGCCTATAAAGGCGCGATAATCTAATTATAGTATAGAATTATTAACTATAGGAATCCTATTACGCTAATATAGTTTTCAAGATCTTATAGTATTATAGGGAACTAAAGTAAAATAAATACTATAATTCTCTTTATTAAAAAGCTTATCCTAAGTCTATCGACGTAATAACCGAATAACTATACGGAAGGATAACTAATCTACGATTTCTTCGGATTTATTATAATATTAAGACTATTAAAAAGGCTAAAGGCGGTAGTTAAGTACTTCCGATAATCTTCTATAATCCGCGAGAATATTATAATATTATCGATAAAAGTATAATAAAACGAGTAATAATAGTATAACTTATAGTTTATATATCTCTAAGCGAATATTAGACTATTATAAAAGCCTATAGGTATTATAGTAAATTTCTTAAAGCTATAATAACTTATAATCGTAAAGTATTCCTAATATTCCTTATAAACCCTAAACTAATAAAAGAATTATAAGGCGTTAATAATAGTAATAAAACGATTACCTCGGATAGCGTATATAATATCCTCTTATAATAGTAGAGAATAAGAGTCGGGAATTATAACCTTATTAATACTATATAAGTCTATAATAATACGGCCTTTCGGCTACTTATTAACTATTTTCTAAATAATAAAAACCGGGGAAATAAAAGGGGTTAACCCTTTAACCTACTCTAGTTAGCCCTAATAGTATAAATAATCGTATATTTTATCGATTAGGTTATAATCTTTAATACCCTATAGGTAGGGCTATTATATAACCTTCTACTTATACTAATCCGGAGCGAGTAGTACTAAGAATTCCTCTCCGGGTTCGAGGTAAGTATCGCTAATATCCTCCTAAAAATAGTAATAGTATTCGATAATACGTAGAAAACCCTACGTAATTAAGGGGTCTTTATTATATATATAGCTCCTAAGACTACTAAGGACCTCCGGTAGGTTTATAGGCTTTTATACGAATATAAGGCTATATACGAGCTCTTTAGTCGGGACCTCCTCGACTAGCGCGAATTCTATAGGGGTAATTATAGGCTCTCGACCCTACGTATAGGCGAAGATAGTATTAAAGAGCGGTATTAATAAGGGGTTAGAGTATAGTATTAAAAGAGTCTTAGCGACGAAGGATTTAGTAGGCCTACTACTAGTAATACCTTTATTCTAAATACTAAAAAGTATTAGGTTAACGTTAACTCTTAATATAATACTATTCTCTATCGAAAGTATAGGCCCCGATTATATATCGTAGAGAAGGGTAAGTCCTACCGGAATAGACTCGATAATAAGGAAGCCTAAGTCCTTTTATTCCTCTAGGTATTCTAACTTAACCTTCCGATTAAGAATAAACGGCTTATCCGACTAATTATAAACGGTAATTACCTATAGAGTTTTTAAATCGACGATAGCGTATAGAATACTAGGTAGAATACTATAAAAAGAGAAAGACTTTTTAGATAGAACTTCTTTCTATTTAATAGGGATTATAATTATACTACCTACTAGGATTATTACCTTCCCTCGATATTAGACCTTCCTTATAATATCGACCTAAGGCTTATCTATAGAGAATAGGATTTTAAAGTCGACTAGGGTACTAAGGCGAATCGTTATAATCCTATAGTTAATATTTCCTTAATAAGGCTAGAGGAAGGTATTATTTAATAAAGCTCTAGCGCTTAGGTTATCGATAACCTATCCTAAAACGGTAAACCTAGAGAATCCTATAGGTAATCCGTCTAATTTAAACCCGCGGGATAAAAAGGAGAAGGTAGCCTAAGTCGTATAAATAAGAGGCTCTCTTAAGATCCCTTTAATCGGTATAGGCTTCCTTTCCTTAACCTTATACTTAAAGTTCTAAATAAATTTACGGTCGATAAGCGGATTCTTATAGCCTATATTAGGATAAACTTCGAAACTAGGTTTATTAAGTATAGCCTATACCTTAATATAAAGGTACGAGTAGGAATTAATTCCTTACGTATTAGTCCTAGCCTTTACTAGCTTAGGGATATAAATTACCTTAGAGTTAATAGTCTTTAAAGCTTTTACCTTACCCTATTTTCGATAAATAAGCTAGCTTACCTTAGTCGAGTTCTATAAATACTTATATAGGCTATTTCCTAAAGGAAACTCGCGATAATAGTAGGAGTACTTATAGGCCTTAGGGCTATACTTAGTCTCTTAATAGATTCTCTTCGGGCTAATATAATCCTTTATAATAATATACTTATCTAGGGCGGTAGTAATAGGAAATTATCGATTATACTTACTATATTAGTAGGCTCCTTAAGGGTTATTTTCTTAGGCCTTAATAAGGAAAGTATATCCCGCGTTTTCTTCGGAGGTATCCTCCTCGGATAAAGCGGATAAAGTAGATAACTCGTCTTCCCCTTTATTAGTACTAGGTTTATTAACCTAGTATTTATCCTCGAAATATACCTTCTTTTCTTTTTTCTCTTTAACGCGGTTAATATAACTATAGTAATAGGAATTATCGCTATAGTACTAGGAATTATCGCGGTTATATATATTTTAGTTCTTATAGTTATAACGCCCTCCTCGATTACTATTATAATAATATCCTTAATTATTATTATAATAATATCCTCGGTTATTATTATATTTTTCTTTATATTTTTCCCCCCCTAAAAAGGGTTATTAATCCCCGCGATTATTACCGGATTTACGGTTATCCTATAGGGACTTAATAATAAGTATTTTATTAAACTTAAAATACTACTCGAAGTACTTATTAATATATTCTTTATAGGACTTAATATCTCGGATTTAGTAAATTAGGATTATACGATTCTTTAGAGGCTCGAGTTCCTTAGTAATCTTAATAATAATAAAAGGAAAAATAATCTCGAGAATCGCCTTATTAGTCGTAATATAAAACTATTAAGCGAGAGAAACCTTATACTATAGCTAATAAGTTAAAGATATTATCTTATTAACCTATATATCGATAGTATATTTTACGCTATAAAGTTCTTACTAAACCTATATAATCGGGCGGCGGAATCGCTTCTAAAAACGCTTTATAAAATAATATAAGGTATTAAAAGTAAGCTTTTAGCGCTATTCGAAGTTTAACTCGGCTATATACTATATAAAAGTAGCGCTTATAAGAAATAAGAGATAAAACGGGTAAAAAGTATAGGTATTATCTAACTTATAAATATAAAGGCGTTCGTAAAAGAGGTTAATATCCGTAAAAGTAACCTTTTTATCCTTATTAATAATAATACCTATACTATTTAAATCTAGAAAGTCCGGATAAAAGGTACTAATATTATCTTTTTTAAGCCTCTTACTAATAGCTTTTTCGAAGGCCTTATTAATAATTAGGTTAACTAAAAAGTCTTATCGATAATATCTAGGCTCTATAAAGTCTAACTTAGATTCGGAGTTAGAGTTATCGAGAGGTATAGACTATTAATAATATTTACCCTATAGTATTCGTTAGGAGATAGTAGCTTCTATAGTAAAATAAGCGGGTCTTTTATTAATAGTAATATACTTCTTAATAAAGGGCTATACCGAAAGGTACTAGGATAGGGTCTAAGAAGGTTTATAATCTATAGGAAGGATTTCCTCGGAATCGCTCTAATCGTATAGAACTATAATTATACTTAAGATATTATTTAGCTTATAGACTTTTACGTACGAATACTTAATTATTCGAAATCGAATTATAGGTACTATATTTAAATAATCCTTCCTCGTAGTTTTAATACGGAGTATATTAGTATAGGACCCGGGATATATAACCTTAAGCCGGTAAATATTATAATAGTAGGAGTCTATCCGGATTAAATCGTATATTATAAAAATATTTAGAACCTTTACGATAAGTCGGTTATTAAGTATTTTATAGAATTATAAGTACTAATAAATAATAAGGCGAAATTTAGGGTTATTCTAGAAGTATTCGTACGTATACTCGAATTCTATAGTATTAATATTATTAAAAGTAAATCCGGACTTCTAATAAGAACCTAATACCTTTCCTACGGGCTCCGGTAATATAATTCTAACTAGGGCTCCTTCGTCTTTAGGGTTATCTTTTACCCTTTTTATAGTATATAAGCTAGGCTCCCCTATATAAGTACTAGGCTTACTTATACGGGAGTTAGTATAGAAAGTAGGTTCCCCTTTATCCTATATAGGTCCCTTCCCCTTTCCTATAGGGGCGGAGGTATCCTTAGCTATAACGTATTTTATCTTAATAAGGCTTATTATTTTACCGAGTCTCCTTAATTAGTCTATTATACCTATAGAACCTAAGATATTATCTAGGTTCTCTATAAATTAAATAGGCGGGGAATATAATAAGTAGTCTATAGTATTATAAAAGTATTATAGGTCTTAAGAGGATATAATACTACCGCTATAAAGGGTTATATAATTTATTATATAT
Organism: Ophiocordyceps camponoti-leonardi (nom. inval.); assembly: GCA_003339455.1. Taxonomy (NCBI): domain Eukaryota; kingdom Fungi; phylum Ascomycota; class Sordariomycetes; order Hypocreales; family Ophiocordycipitaceae; genus Ophiocordyceps; species Ophiocordyceps camponoti-leonardi. Next base: position 140,628 of record PDHP01000012.1, on the reverse strand, counting down.
AGTTTTATAAGGACTAGCTTATAGGCCTATCCGATTATAAGGATTAGCGTAAAGCTTATCTAATTATAAGGATTAGCGAGAAGCCTATCTAATTATCCGATTAGAATAATCGTAAAGTTATCGCTATAAGCGAAGTAGAATTACTACTATATAGTATACTTAGGGCTAGATTAAGAGAATATAAGAGTTATAATTCTCCTCTATACTCTATATACGGAGAGCGTGCCCTAATAGGCGGCTATAAGCCCTATAACTAAGGGCGACTATATTATATAATCCTTCCCTTCCCGATGCCTTTATACGCTTATGCGTATATTCTCCTACGGCCTCCGTATATTCTAACGAATATGCATTATTATCCTATATTAACTTTTTTTAGATTTAAAGCCCCCCGTTATTATATTTATAATAAAACGTAAAAAAGTAGTTATAGAGTTTTACTTTTACCTTCGTAACGATAACTAGATTACGACTCCTAGTAGCCCCTTTAAAAAGTCGGATAAGGTTAAGATTACTATTCTCTTAAATATAGGAATTATTATACCGATTACCCTTAATACGAATAACCGCTTTACCCGTATTTTTCGTATACGCCTAGTCCATAAGATTAAAGGAGTTAGGACTAATAAACCTTATAAAAAGTTATATTTAATTATTTAGGGCTATAATAATTACGAGAAAGAGTTTTTATTAACTTAATCCCCTATAATCTAACGTAGTAGTTAACGACTTCTTTTTACTTTTACCCTATTACTCCGAAGAATAGGAATAATACTTACGTTCTAGGATATTATATAAGCCTACCTATAGTCGAAAACCCCCCTATAACGCTATATTATCGCCGAATTACTATATAAGCTTAAAAAGAAGTTTCCCTAGGGGATACTCCTTTAAATTATTAAGCTATTATATAGTATTATAAAAGCTAGAGTATACTAGTTTAAAACGTATTAAGGATACCTTTATAAGAACTTTTAGATAACCCTACTATATAACCTATACTTCCTAGTAATAATAAAGGATAAGATAGGTACTATAGGGTATTTTACGATTTACGCTCTATAAACGGATAATATTAGGTTTATTATAATAATAGACTTCCTTATAATAGAGGAGGCGGAATTAGGTAAGGCTAATATAATAACTAAGCCTAGGAAAGCTCTATATAAGGGCTAGTAGGAGGACTTTAATAGTTATCGAATCTAATTCCTTAATAATAGTATACTCCTTATCGGCTAGAAGGGATAAGGAGAAAAGCTTATTATTATTAACCCCGATAATAAAAATACGATAGTAGGCTATATTCGTTAATACGCCTATAGTACTTATATTATAAGTATTTATTAACCTAAAGCTACTTACGATCTTTTTATTATAGTATAAGCGTAAAAGCTAGGCCCTATAGACTTTAAAGCGCTAAATTATCGTATTAGGTAGTAAATAGAATATCCGACTTATAGCCTAATATATATCCCTCTAGACCTTATATATATTAAAGTCTTTATTTTCTTAGATAGCTCGTTTATAAATAATAGGGACCTAAGTTCGTAGATTAAGTATTTAATTATCCTTATAAAGGAGGAGAGGATTAATACGATTAATAATAGCTATTTTATAATATAGGAGAACGTATTATACTAGAGTTCTATTAAGTATAAAAGAGTTATAAAAAGTATTTTAGCCTCCGAGATTTATAGTCTTATAGCCGGCTTTAACGCTAGCTTCGCCTTATACTATAACCTTTCTTATATTACCTCCTATTTATACCTTCTACTACCGCTAATCGTTATTTATACTAACTTATATTTACTATACGAGTACTTAATTAAAATAGGTATAACGATAGAAAAACGGCTAATAATTAATTTATTAGCCCTATAGTAATTGTATAAAAGGAGGGAGATTAAGGAGGTTCGGTAGATTAATAGCTATAATAACCCCGCTAATACCTTAATAAAGGCTATAGTAAATAACGCGCTATACTACTTAATTAATAATAGGTATTTAGATATTCGGGTCGAGGCTTAGGTTAATCGTATAGGGAAAGGAGAGAGAGCGGATAAGGGAGCGGATCGCGGTAAGAAAGAGAGTTGAGTATAAATATAATTATAGGCTAAAGGCGCGCTCCGCTCTATAGGATGCTACGGATCCCCTACGGGGTCCGCGGATCCCGGTCCTAGGGTAGTAGGGCCCTAACCCTATAATACGTATAAATAGGTAGTATATACGTTTATATTCTAGATATTAATATTACTACTTAATATATACGTAATTATATAAAAAGCGATTAGTCTTTTAAGAGACCTCCGATAGTTTAATACCGATTTTATTTAAAGATTACTAGTTCTTTAGTAAAAGTACCCGAAATACGCGAATTAAAAGCTAGTAGTCCTAAATCGGAAGTAATCGAGCCGGATTTTAGTATATAAGTTATTTATCCTTAATATTATTTCTATACTAAATTATTCTAGGAATATTTCTTATATTTATAAGAGAATAGTCTTTTTTCTACTAGATCGTAGGCTAATCGAATTATAATCCTTTATATTTATATAAATATTATTCGAGTAAAGCTTATCTAATTTATTTACCTTTAGAATAGGTATTAAATTCAAAAGTAGCTAAATCGACTATATATATACTTCGGGTAGCCTAATATACTTTATTATTAGCTTAATAGGGACTCTATAAGTATATTTTCCGAAGAAATCCCTCTTAATCGCTTATAGATTTACGAAGACCTCTTTTAGGATAATATTTCTTAGATTAATACTTACTTATTAGATTATATAAAAAAAATCTATACCTAAATAATCTAGTTAACTATTAATATTATATCTACTTAGCTTTTAAACCCCTAATACTCTTAATTATCTAAATATAATACTTTATATAGGGTATTATATTAATATATTATTAAATAAAGGGAACCTAAGGTAATACTTCTTTAATAATCTAAAAATAAACGAGAGAAACTATAAAGGGTATTTATATAAGCTTTACTATATATAAATAATCTTAACTAAATTAAATATATTTAATCTAAGAATACTAATAAAGATAATTTTTTAGAGGATTATTTTTAAAAAATATATTTAAACTAAATTAAATCTATTTTAGTAATATTAAATTCCTCTATATCCTAATTAACCGATCTTATAAATAACTCGCTTATTAAAGATAATAATCTAGGCTATTATATTTTATCCTATTATATACTTTTAGTTATATCCTTAGCCTAAAATATATTAATTATAATAGGATATAAAGGAAATAAAAGTAATTACCTTAGTTTTTTCTTCTTTTTTAACCTTTTTCTTAACCTTTTTTTTAACCTTATACCGTTTTTTCCTTTTCCTACTCGAGGTATCCGTTTACGCCTTATACTTACCTTTTACGTCCGAACCGCTTTTTTTTATTTTAATATCTTCCTTTTCGTAAGAAGATAAAAGATTAAAGGTAAATTTAAATAGGCTTATAATCGTTTTCTAATTCGTAATAGCGTAAACGAGCCTTAGTAAGGACTTATATTCGGAAATACGTATTAGGAAAAAGGTAATCGAGTTTAGGGCGGAGTATTAGGTATTTAATACTAATTAAAAGGTTAATTACCTAAACCTTTCCTCTAAAATTATAGCTAAGATTAATAATTAGACTATTTTATCGTATATATTAAACGTATAATCCGGGTTTAGGATATATACGTTTATAACCTTATATAATAAGGTTAAACTCCTTAAAATATACTTATTAATAAATTAGTAAACCCGTATAATAAGAAATAATATTATCTAGTATATACTTATTAATATATATCCCTTATTCTTCGGTTATTCTATAGTACCCGTTATAAAGGTTAACCGTAATCTCCTATAGTTGATTTTTCGCCTATTTCCGGTTAGATTAAGTACTCTTTAACTAGTAGCTATTACTTTTATTAATTACTATTATTAACTAATAAAGACTCGATTATTAGTATAAGGATAGAGAAATTAGAGTAAGTATTAGTATAGAAGGCGTTATTAGTATAATATTTATAACTTCGTTATTATTATTATTATTTATAATATAGACTAAAGTAGGTAGAAAGTCGTTATAAAATAGGTATTATATTTAATTAGGATTAATATCCTTAAGGACCCTATAGTCGTATACTTTAATTTTATAAAAATAGCTTATATCGAAGATAAATTAAAAAGGATATTCGAGATTAGTATTAGGAATTTAGAGAATTATAATCGGGATTAGAAGATTATATAGGAGAATGGGGGGAAATATATAGATAAGAGAGAAATATACGTATAAATATAAACGTATATAAGTATATATATTAAAGAACTATAAGCTTTAAAGAATTAAACTAATAGTAGGAAGACTTTATATATACCTAATCTAATCTTTATTTATAAGGAAAGTTCTAAGGGCTTCTAGCTATTATTAAGAGAGAATTATAGTTATTACTATTTATTAGGGTAGTAATTCCTTAATATTAGGGATCCTAACTATTATTACCGTATTCTCTTAAAGAATTAGGAATAATACTAATATAGGATACTTATTTATTAATATAGGGTTATACTATTTATACTTCTACTAATTTATATAAGGGTAAGTATTAAGTATAACTACTTATATAAGGTATAATAACCTTTATAATAGTCCTTATAATTATATAATAGATTTACTCTTAGACCTTACGATTATTTAATATAAGGAATCGCTAGATTTAACGATTTACTTTATATTATAGTTTTTACCCTTATAATAACTATTTAATTATACGATTTAGGGTTATTTTATAGATTCTATAGATTTCCTCGGCTACTTTATATAACCCTTTAGTTATACTATATAATCCTACGAGAAGATAATAGATTAGTATAGAATTATTAGGAAGCTCTTCTCTTCTTCTTCTATATTCTAGATTAGAAGAAGTACTTATATATAAGTAGATAAATTAGTAGTACTATAAATAAAGAGATAGAGAAAATAATTATATAGAGTTAACCCTAACCTTTATATAAAGTATTTATCCCTATACTCTTTATCTTTATTCCCTCTCCTTATATATAAAGCTTTCCCTAATCCTAATAGTAAGATTATATAATAATCCTTAGGATTATATAATAGCTCTACTTTTAAACCTTATAATCCTTTAATACGAGGAATCGCCGGATCTAGCGGATTATATTTTACTATAGTCCTTACCCTTATAATAATTATTTAATTATACGATTTAGGGTTATCTTATAGCTTTTATAGAGTACTTTTATTATCCCTTATAACCCTATAAAAAGACTTATTTATTATTACTAGTTATAGTAAGAAGTCTAGGATTAACGACTTTATATCCTATAGATTACTTCCGCCGATAATCTAGTTAATAGGTTTATAAAGGCCTTACCCCCTAAATTATTTCTTCTTTTTCGTAAATAGGTTAGAGTCCTTCCTTTACTTAACTAACTTTTACCTTTTTTATTCCTTTTTCTTTTTTTATTTTATACTATATTTTATTTACGTTTATACTTTACTTTTTAAAAGGGATTATAGTTATTTACTATAGAGTTCTATTTATTACTATTATCCTTTACTTATCTTTATACTAAAAACTACTTTTTAGGCTTATTATATATTTAGAAAAACGCCTAAACTACCTATATTATAACCTAGAATACGACTAAAGGTATAAAAGATTTTAGCTAAAGTAACGACTATACTATCCGAATTCGATAAGCTTCCCGAGTTATAATATAAGTACTTTATTATAATATAGTTTATATAACGATTATTAAATATACCCTTAATTTTAAAGTATTAATAAAACGCCCAATAGGCGGTATTATCCTTGTATATACTATACTTTTTAATTACGTCCTTATAGTTTATAACTAAGATACCTTAGATTTATTCGGAGAAGTAGAAAAATAACGCTATATACTATTAATCGGTATTAAATATATTATTCGGTTTAAGTATAAAAATAATATTACGTTTTAGTAGTATTATAATAACCTACTCTTCTTCGTCCTATTTACTATTATTTTTTCTTTCCTCTTTTTTTTTATTCTAGATTTTAACTTATATAAATAATAAATACCTTAATTCTAGTCTATAAGTCTAGACTTATCGTACTAAAAGTTAGCTAGATTTTCCTAGTAAAGTCCTAATAGGTAATCCTTCTAAAGGGGGATCCGGGGAAGTTAACCGGAGTTATTAATAGATTTATATTCTCCGATATTTTTTCGATAAGATAATAAACGATTTTTTTAATAAGGTTATATAATAATAAAGCTTTTTTTTCGTCTTTAATAGTACTAGTAATAATATTAATAAGAAAGAGTTTTTTATTACCCGTAGAATTTTTCGCTTCTATTTATATACGCGCCCTAATTTACTAATTTACTATATACTTATTCTTTATCTAGTTTTTTAAAGTTATAATTCCTATTATTTAAACGCTTTTCCTCTATTTTTCCTCTATTTCCTATCCTTAGTTTAGTACGTTATATACTAGCTTTCTAACTCCCTTACTTAAAATATACTTTAGTACTTCCTCGCCTAATCGAATAGATCGACTAATTATTTTCTCGGATTATAACTTTTACCTTTTAAGGCTAGTTAATAGGAAGCTAGGATTATAATTTCTTAATTACGTACTTAGTACGTATTAATACGATAATTTTTCTCTCTCCTATTTTTTCTTTTAATAGTTATTTTATATTACTTTTGTTTTTTCCTTTATATTATAGTATTAGTATATTTTTTCTAAGGATTCTAAGCCTTTTTTTTAGTACTAATAGTATCTCCTTTCTAGGGCTTACTTTTACTATCCCCGGAGGGGGTATATTAGGGGTAGTAAAGAGGGTATTTAGGGTATTTACCTTTACTACTACTATTATAATCCTATTAATAACGACTACTTTAGGATATTTACCTCTACTATTATTATTGTAATCCTACTAATAATAACTACTTTAGGGTATTTACCTCTACTACCGTTATTATAATCCTACTAATAATAATTACTTTAGGGTATTTACTTTTACTATTACTATTATAATCCTATTAATAATGATTATTTTAGGGTATTTACCTCTATTACTATTATTATAATCCTATTAATAATAATTACTTTAGGGTATTTACCTTTACTATTACTATAATAATCCTACTAATAATTATTATTTTAGAGTATTTGCCTTTACTATTACCGTTTACCTTTACCGCCTATATAATAATCCTACTAATAACGACTACTTTAGGGTATTTACCTTTACTATTACTATAATAATCCTATTAATAATGATTATTTTAGGGTATTTACCTTTACTATAATAACTACTTAGAGGTATTTGCCTTTACTACTATTATAATAATCCTACTAATAACAAATACTTTAGGGTATTTACCTTTACTACTACCGTTATAATCCTACTAATAATAACTACTTTAGGGTATTTACCTCTATTATTATTATAATAATCCTACTAATAATAACTACTTTAGAGTATTTACCTTTACTATTACCGCCTACTTTTACCGCTAATATAATAACCCTACTAATAATAACTACTTTAGAGTATTTACCTCTACTACTACCGTAATAATCCTACTAACGATAACTACTTTAGGGTATTTACCTTTACCGCTACTATCGTAATAATCCTACTAATAACGATTACTTTAGGGTATTTGCCTTTATTATCGCTATAATAATCCTACTAATAATAACTATTTTAGAGTATTTACCTTTACCGCTACTACCTACTTTTACCGCTAATATAATAACCCTACTAATAATAATTACTTTAGAGTATTTACTTCTACTACCGCTATTATAATCCTATTAATAACGACTACTTTAGGGTATTTACCTCTACTACCGCTATTATAATCCTACTAATAACGATTATTTTAGGATATTTGCCTTTACTACCGTTATAATAATCCCGCTAATAATAACTACTTTAGAGTATTTACCTTTACCGCTACCGCCTGCCTCTACCGCTAACGTAATAACCCTACTAATAATAACTACTTTAGAGTATTTACCTTTATTACTACTATTATAATCCTATTAATAACGACTATTTTAGGGTATTTACCTCTATTATTACTATTATAATCCTACTAATAATAACTACTTTAGGATATTTACCTCTATTATTATTATAATAATCCCGCTAATAATAACTACTTTAGAGTATTTACTTCTACTATCGCTATAAATATAATAATCCTACTAATAATAACTACTTTAGGGTATCTACTTCTACCGCTACTATTATAATAATCCTACTAATAATAACTACTTTAGAGTATTTACCTTTACTATTACTATAATAATCCTACTAATAACGATTACTTTAGGGTATTTACCTCTATTATAATAACTATTTAGGGGTATTTACCTCTACTACTACTATAATAATCCTACTAATAATAAATACTTTAGGGTATTTACCTTTACTATTATTATAATAATCCTACTAATAATAATTACTTTAGGGTATTTACCTCTACTATTATTATAATAATCCTACTAATAATAACTATTTTAGAGTATTTACTTTTACTATTATTACCTACTTTTACCGCTTATATAATAATCCTATTAATAATAACTACTTTAAGGTATTTACCTTTACTACTATTATAATAATCCTACTAATAACGACTACTTTAGGGTATTTACCTTTACTATTATTATAATAATCCTACTAATAATAATTATTTTAGGGTATTTACCTTTACTATTATTATAATAACCCTACTAATAATAATTATTTTAGAGTATTTACTTCTATTACCGCTATTATAATCCTACTAATAACGATTATTTTAGGGTATTTACTTTTACTATTATTATAATAATCCCGCTAATAACGAATACTTTAGGGTATTAGTATACTTAGGGCTAGATTAAGAGAATATAAGAGTAATAATTCTCCTCTATACTCTATATACGGAGAGCGTGCCCTAATAAGCGGCTACGAGCCCTATAACTAAGGGCGACTATATTATATAACCCTTTCCTTCCTAATACCTTTATACGCTCGTGCGTATATTCTTCTACGGCCTCCGTATATTCTAATAAATATATATTATAGTACCGCGCCTCGAAGATTACTACCTATAGTAATCCTCCGTACTCGTTTATTAATTTACTCCCGATCTAAGAAAAATAATAAAAAGGAAAAATAAAGAAAAAAAAGAAGGAATACGAGGAGAAAGAGCGGTTATTCTACCCGCTAATTACGGAGGGATTAGCGTATAATAGGGGTTTACCGCGCCTTAAAGGCGTTAATCGCTCCCTATAAAATAATAATAGTATTAACCTATTAATTATTATCGGCTCCTTAACCTTTCTAGCGGACTAAATACTATTAGTAAAGCCCTCCTTTTCCGAATTATTAGTCTTTAATACGTATAATATAATTAATTTTATAGTATACGTTTCGCTTACCTATAGCCTCTAGTAGATCTTATATAGCCTCTATAGCCCTAGGCTCCTTATTTTCGAAGTACCTCTTATAGGTAGGTCGAAGGTATTCGATAGAAATTACTAGGTAAATTCGGGCGTATATAGGCAAATCGAGCTCTATAGCTAAGGGGTTAATTATCCGTTTAATAACGTATAGACCCTTATACTACTACGATTATTTCCTAGAGGGTTATCTAGGCGTATAATATCCCTTATAAAGCCTAAGGTAGATTTTCTACCTAGATTCTAGAAGAATTAGCCGGTATTTTATATTATACTACCGTTTAGCCCTTATTATAACTAGGTCTATTATAAAGTCTACTTAGCGGCGAATAGCCTCCTATAGGTATAGGATATTATCCGCTAAGGTATTATCGGCGGACTCCGTAGGCGTATATAATAAATACCCGAATAAATAGGTATAAGCTATTATCTTAATTCCTAAATTATACGCGGAATTTAGGTTCTATTATAAGGCGGGTACTAATAACTTCTAATCGATTATCGGCTTTTTAACGTATAATAAGCAGAGGGTAGTCTTAATAGTCTAATTATAGTACTCGGATAAACTATTAGCCTATAGATAATACGCTATAATTATAGCGATCTTAGTTTTAAATACCTCCTAGAGCTCGTATTATACGTCCGAATTAAACTTATAATCGCGATTACTAATAATAACTAATAGTATACCCTAATCGTAAAGAAAAAGCTACCTACTTAGCGTTTATCCCTAATCTATAGTATTATACGTTAAATAGCCGGGAATTAATAATATTCTTTTATTAAAAAGGTATATAACTATTAAAAGGAAATTAAACGTATTAAAGCCTTTTATAGCCTAAAAAGAATCTATAGAATCTATCGGGGGAAGGTTAATAATAAAGTCTATCGTAATACTTTTTATAAGGACTCTAGGGGCTTTAATTAGTATATAAATCCTAGCGGTAGGCTATTAGTCTATCTACCTAAGGTAATAGGCTTTATAGGTAGTAATATATTTTTTTACGCGCTTTATTATATCCCGGATTATATATACTTTAAGGTCTCGGAGTATATAAACCTCTCTAAAATAATTCCGTTAATCGTATACTACCGCGATAATCTTATTAGCCTCGTAGTATAGTATATATAAACGCTTATATCCTATCGAAGTCTAATAATATAATAAACTATCCTATAAGAAAAAGGGAATACCCTACCTCTTAGCCTTCGCGATTTAGGGGGTACGAGAAAAAGCTATTATATCCTTATAGCTTTATAGTATTTCGATAACCTTCGAGAAGTATATATCCGCCTAGTAGTTAGCGATAAACGCTTTTTTAAGGGCGGGGTTTATAACCGCTTTAGAGATAAAGAAGGTATAGTTAAGTATTTAATATTCAGGATCTTAGTATTTAAGAAGAGTATTAATCTTAGGAATAGTTAGTCGACTTAAGGTATTAGGGATAAAGTTCTTTTCCCTAAGTAGATAATAGATTTATAAATCGTACTATAAAAGATAAATACTAGTAATAATAAAACGGCGGTTAATATAGTTAGTACTAGTAGTACTAAAGGTATACTTCTCGTAGATTTACTTTATAATAGAATAATCTATTAGGATAATTAAAGGGAGTATATTCGACTATACTATAACCTATATCTTTTTAATTACCTAAACGAAATAGCCGACTTCGAGCTTAGAGGGTTTATAGGATTATTTAATAAAAGTTAATTTATAGGAAAAAAAGTAAATAGGCTTTATAGATTTAACTAGAATAGGATTACCTAGCTACTATTTATTATTACGAAGATAATAGAACGTAGTTATAAAGCCTTATTATAAAGAGCTATCGAGTTAATAGAATAAACGATAATCTAGGTTTATATAGTAAAGTATACGGTAGGAGGTAATATCCGCTTAAATAGTACGGAAAGTATTAAATTCCTATAGAGTCGGCTTAAATAAAGCGGAATACGCGAAGGCCTTTCTTTTTTATAGCTCCCCTATTATTACTTTACTAATATTACGTTTATAGCGTAAAAGAGTAACCTTCTAGGCCTATAGGGGTATAATAACCTAGTTATAGTATAGAATTATAAATCTTAAAAAGCTAATTATACTAATATAGCTCTTAAGATCTTATAAAGTTATAAGGAATTAAAGTAAGGTAAACGCTATAATTCTCTCGGCTAAAGAGCTTATACTAAGTCTATCGACGTAATAACCGAGTAACTATACGGAAGGGTAGCTAATCTACGACTTCTTCGGATTTATTATAATATTAAAACTATCGAAAAGGCTAAAGATAATAGCTAAGTACTTTTAATAATCTTCTATAGTCCGCGAGAATATTATAATATTATCGATAAAGGTATAATAAAACGAGTAGTAATAGTATAACTTATAGTCTATATATTTCTAAGCGAACGCTAGGCTATTATAAAAGCCTATAAGCGCTATAATAAACTTTTTAAGGCTATAATAACTTATAATCGTAAAGTATTCTTAATATTCCTTATAAACCCTAAACTAATAAAAGAATTATAAGATATTAATAATAATAATAAAATAACTACTTTAGATAGTATATATAATATCCTCTTATAATAATAATAAATAAGAGTCGAGAATTATAACCTTATTAATACTATATAGGTTTACGATAATATAGCCTTTCGGCTACCTATTAACTATTCTTTAAATAATAAAGACTAGGGAAGTAAAGGGGGTTAGCCCTTTAACTTATTCTAGTTAGCCCTAATAGTATAAACGATTATATATCTTATCGATTAAATTACGATTTTTAATACTCTATAAGTAGGGTTATTATATAACCTTCTACTTATACTAATCCGAAGCGAATAGTACTAAGAGTTCCTCTCCGGGTTTAAAGTAAGTATTACTAGTATTCTCCTAAAAACGGTAATAGCGCTCGATAATATATAAAAAACCCTATATAACTAAGGGGTCTTTATTATATATATAGCTCCTAAGACTACTAAGGACCTCTAGTAGGTCTATAGGCTTCTATATAAATAGGAGGGTATATATAAGTTCTTTAATCGGGACCTCCTCGATTAGCGCGAATTCTATAAGGGTAATTATAGGCTCCTAACCTTACGTATAAGCGAAGATAGTATTAAAAAGCAATATTAACGAAGGGTTAGAGTATAGTATTAAAGGAGTCTTAACGATAAAGGATTCGGTAAACCTACTATTAGTAATACCTTCGTTCCGAATACTAAAAAGTATCGGGTTAACGTTAACTCCTAATACGATATTATTCTCTATCGAAAGCATAGGGCCCGATTATATATTATAAAAAAGGGTAAATCCTACTAGAATAGACTCGATAATAAGGAAGCCTAAATCCTTCTACTCCTCTAGGTATCCTAATTTAACCTTCTAATCGAGAATAAGTAGCTTATCTAATTAATTATAAATAGTAATTACCTATAAAGTCTTCGAATTAACGATAGTATATAGAATACTAGGTAGAATACTATAGAAGGAGAAAAACCTTCTAGATAGAACTTCTTTCTATTTAGTAGGGATTATAACTATACTACCTACCGGGATTATTACTTTCCCTCGATATTATACCTTCCTTATAATATTAACCTAAGGCTTATCTACGGAGAATAGGATTTTAAAGTCGGCTAGGGTACTAAAACGAATTATTATAATCCTATAGTTAATATTTCCCTAATAAAGCTAAAGGAAGGTATTACTTAGTAAAGCTCTAGTACTTAGGTTATCGATAACCTATCCTAAGGTAGTAAACCTAGAGAATCCTATAGGCGATCCGTCTAATTTAAACCCGTAGGATAGGAAGGAAAAGGTAGCCTAAGTCGTATAAATAAAAGGCTCTCCTAAGATTCCTCTAATTAGTATAGGCTTCTTTTCCTTAACCTTATACTTAAAGTTTAGAATAAATTTATAATTAATAAGCGGATTCCTATAGCCTATATTAGGATAAACTTTAAAGCTAGGTTTATTAGGTATAGCCTATACTTTAATATAGAAGTATAAGTAGGAATTAATTCCTTACGTATTAGTCCTAGCCTCTACTAGCTTAGGGATATAAATTACCTTAGAGTTAACGGTTTCCGGGGCTTTTACCTTAGCCTACTTTCGATAAATAAGCTAGCCTACTTTAGTTAAGTTCTATAAGTACTTATATAGGCTATTTCCCGAAGGAAACTTATAGTAATAATAGGAGTACTTATAGGCCTTAAGGCTATACTTAGTCTCCTAATAGATTCTCTTTAGGCTAATATAATCCTTTATAATAATATACTTATCTAAGGCGGTAATAATAAGGAATCGTCGATTATATTTACCGTATTAGTAGGCTCCTTAAGGGTTATCTTTTTAGGCCTTAATAAGGAAAGTATATCCCGCGTTTTCTTCGGGGGTATCCTCCTTAGATAAAGCGGATAAAGCGGATAACTCGTCCTTACTTTCGCTAATACTAGATTCGTCGACTTAGTACTTATTCTCGAAGTATACTTTCTTTTCTTTCTTCTTTTTAATATAGTTAATATAACTATAGTAATAGGAATTATTATTATAACGCTAGGAATTATTATAATTATATACGTTTTAATTTCTATAGTTATAATACCCTCCTTAATTATTATAATAATATCCTTAATTATTATTATAATAATATCCTTAGTTATTATTATATTTTTTTTTATATTTCTCCCCCCCTAAAAAGGGTTATTAATCCCTATAATTACTATTAGTCTTACGGTTATCCTATAGGGATTTAATAGTAAGTATCTTATCGAACTTAAGATACTATTTAAGGTACTTATTAATATATTCTTTATAGGACTCGATATCTTAAATCTAGTAGATTAGGACTATACGATTCTTCGAAAGCTTAAGTTCCTTAGTAATCTCGATAATAATAAAAGGAAAAATAATCTCGAGAATCGCCTTATTAGTTATAATATAGAATTACTAGGTAAAAGAAACCTTATACTATAGCTAATAAGTTAAAAATATCGTTTTATTAACCTATATATCGATAATATATTTAATACTATAAAGTTCTCGCTAAACCTATATAATTAGGCGGCGGAATCGCTTCTAAAAACGCCTTATAAAGTAATATAAAGTACTAAAGGTAAGCTTCTAATACTATTCGAAGTTTAGCTTAGCTATATACTATATAAGTATAATACCTATAAGAAACGAAAGGTAAAACGGGTAAAGAGTATAGGCATTATTTAATTTATAAATACGAAGGCGTTCGTAAAAGAGGTTAATATTAGTAAAAATAACCTTTTTATCTTTATTAATAATAATACCTATCCTATTAGGATTAGGAAAGTCTAAATAAAAAGTATTAATATTATCCTTTTTAAGCCTTTTATTAATAGCTTCTTTAAAGGCCTTATCGATAGTTAAGTCTACTAAAAAGTCTTATTAATAGCGCTTAGACTCTATAAAATCTAACTTAAATTCGGAGTTAGAGTTATTAAAAAGTATAGACTATTAATAGCGTTTACTCTATAGTATTCGTCGAAAGATAATAGCTTCCGTAATAAAACGAGTAGGTCCCTTATTAATAATAACGTACTTCTTAATAAAAGGTTATACTAAAGGGTACTAGGATAGGGTTTAAGAAGGTTTATAATCTATAGGGAGAATTTCCTTGGAATTACTCTAATCGTATAGAATTATAATTATACTTAAAATATTATCCGGCTTATAGACTTCTACGTATAAATACTTAATTATCTAAGATTAAATCGTAAGTACTATATTTAAATAATCCTTCCTCGTAGTTTTAATACGGAATATATTAGTATAGGAGCTAGGATATATAACCTTAAGCTAGTAAATATTATAATAGTAAGAGTCTATCCGAATTAAGTTATATATTATAAAAATATTTAGGACTTTTATAATAGGTTAATTATTAAGTATTTTATAGAATCGTAAATACTAATAGACTATAAGGCGAAATTTAGGGTTATTCTAGAAGTATTCGTATATATACTCGAATTCTATAGCGTTAATATTATTAAAGGTAAATCCGGACTTATAACGAGATCCTAACGCCTTTCCTACGGGCTCTAGTAATATAATTCTAACTAGGGCTCCTTCGTTTTTAGTATCGTCTTTTACCCTCTTTATAGTATATAAACTAGGCTCCCCTATACGAGTATTAGGCTCTCCTATATAGGAGCTAACGTAGGAAGTAGGTTCCCCTTTATCCTATACGGGTCCTTTCCCCTTTCCTATAAGGATAAAGGCGTTCTTAACTATAATATATTTTATTTTAATAAGGCTTATTATCTTACTAAGTCTCCTTAATTAGTCTATTATACCTATAGAACCTAAGATATTATCTAGGTTCTCCGTAAATTAAATAGGCGGGGAATATAATAAATAGTCTATAGAGTTATAAAAGTTCTACGGGTCTTAAGAAAATATAATACTACTAATATAAGGGGTCGTATAATTTATTATATATAGCTTTATAAGGATTAGCTTATAGGCCTATTTAATTATAAGGACTAGTATAAAACTTATTTAATTATAAGGACTAGCGAGAAGCCTATTTAATTATCCGATTAAAATAATCGTAAAATTATTACTATAAGTAAAGTAGAATTACTATTATATAGTATACTTAAGGCTAGATTAAGAGAATATAAGAGTAATAATTCTCCTCTATACTCTATATACGGAGAGCGTACCCTAATAGGCGGCTACGAGCCCTATAACTAAGGGCGACTATATTATATAACCCTTTCCTTCCCGATACCTCTATACGCTTGTACGTATATTCTCCTACGGCCTCCGCACATTCTAACGAATATGTATTAGGTATTTACCTCTACTATTATTATAATAATCCTACTAATAATAACTACTTAATAGTATTTACCTCTACTATTATTATAATAATCCTATTAATAACGAATACTTTAGGGTATTTACCTTTACTATTATTATAATAATCCTATTAATAATAACTATTTTAGGGTATTTACTTTTACTATTATTATAATAATCCTACTAATAACGATTACTTTAGGGTATTTACCTTTACTATTATTATTATAATAATCCTACTAATAATAACTACTTTAGGGTATTTACTTTTATTACTACTATTATAATCCTATTAATAATAACTACTTTAGGGTATTTACCTTTACTACCGCTATAATAATCCTACTAGGGTTAGCTATAATCGCCCTCCCCTTATAGTACCTATAGGCATATCCGGGGTCCGCGTATATAGAGTTAGCCTTATCCGTTAATTTTAATTAAAAATACGAATACTTTATATAAGAAAATCGTAAAATCGATTTATATAGGTATAAACGATTTAGGTAAAACCCCCCCTTTTTAGAAGTTTACTATTATACTTACCTATATACCTTATTTATAATAGGTATTATATACTATATAAAAATACTTATAATACCTATAATACCTATTATATATACTATATAAAGATACTTATAATACTTATTATATTATACTATATAAAGATACCTATTATATATACTAAGTATATTATATAAAAATACCTATAATACCTACTATATATATTATATAAAGGTACTTATAATACTTACTATATATACTATATAAAGGTACTTATAATACCTACTATACCTACTATATATACTATATAAAAATACTTATAATACCTACTATATATACTATATAAAAATACCTACGATACCTATTATATATACTATATAAAGGTACCTACTATACCTACTATATATACTATATAAAAATACTTATAATACCTACTATATATACTATATAAAGATACTTATAATACCTACTATATATACTATATAAAAATACCTATAATACCTACTATATATACTATATAAAGGTACCTATAATACCTACTATATATACTATATAAAGATACCTATAATACCTATTATATATATTATATAAAGATACTTATAATACCTACTATATATACTATATAAAAGTGCCTACGATACCTATTATACCTATAATACCTATTATATATAATATATATACTATATAAAGATTCTTATAATACCTATTATATATACTATATAAAGGTACCTACTATACCTATTATATATACTATATAAAGGTACCTATAATACCTACTATACTTATTATATATATTATATAAAGATACTTACTATACTTACTATATATACTATATAAAAATACTTACGATACCTATTATATATACTATATAAAAATACCTATAATACCTACTATATATACTATATAAAAATACCTACTATACCTATTATATATACTATATAAAAATACCTATAATACCTACTATATATACTATATAAAAATACCTATAATACCTATTATATATACTATATAAAAATACCTATAATACCTATTATATATACTATATAAAGGTATTTATAATACTTATTATACCTATTATATATACTATATAAAAATACCTATAATACTTATTATATATATTATATAAAGGTACTTACGATACCTACCTACTATATATACTATATAAAAGTACCTACGATACCTAGCTATCGATATACGTAACCCGATAATAAACGTTTAAATTTATATAACTCCCTATATGCAATTTTCTACCCTCCCCCTATATCGGCGTTAATCTATCAACCCGACCCCCCTCATTTTGGGTTTTGAGACAGTCTGCCCTACAGTCGCCCGTAACCACCGCTTCGCCCTGCATCAGCTTAGCATTGTACAATACTACCTGCGTCTATCCGATAAATAATATATGTCAGAGGTCTTAGACAAGTGGATTACCCTAGGCTCGGAGGCGTAGGCCGTACGTGCCTTTAGGGGTGTCTCCAAGGGCTATGGATTCCTAATCTGTAGGAATGGGCCCGTAGCCGTCGAAACGGATCAGGCCATTGCCAAGGTCAACGGTACGAAGAATATATCTTATTTATAAGGGCATTACGGCCCAAAGGAAGGATTCTATAGGTATCGAATACGCCTATATAAATACCTATATTCCCCTCCGTTTTAGCAGGGGTAAGTAGATTAATTAATATAATTATATACCCTATAATTCGTATAATAGTTATAAGCCCGGTTGGAGCTCTAATTTAAATACCCTATTAGACGAATTTTTACTACTAATTACTCTTTCCGGGATTTATACTAAAAGTAAGGCTATCGTTATTTTCGATAAAAGCCCCTTTTCTAATTACTTTAAATTCAAAAATAATAATAATAACGATTTAAAAACTAACCTTTTTATATCTTAACCCTTCCCTCTACTACTATATCTACTGAATAACTCCTCCTTAAGCCCTTTTATAGGCTTACGAAGCCTAAGGATTAGACGGCTTAGTAGAACGACCTTATCGATACGGCCGAGGACTAGGAGGTTTAGGACCTTATTAACCCAGAGGGTACGAAGACCCTTAAAAAACCCGAGGAGCCCCCTATACCCTCGGAATTAAGGATAACTCGATCTACTTCGGTAGATAGCGCCTCTTCTCGACTTATAGCCTTTTAATAGTTTAAAGAATATAAGGAAATTATTCTTCCGAGGTATAAGAGGTAGCTAAAGAAATATAAAGAGTAGAAGAAGGCTCTTAAAATAATAAATGCCTATATTAAGGCAGGGGCCTTAGCCTACTAGTCTTTATTTAATACGGTACGTACCCCTCGCGAGAAGCTCTAAAAGCTACGTTTAAAGGTCTAGCCGGGAGATTAGTAGGAAAAAGATAACGCCGAGGCTACCCTAACCGCCCTTTTTAATAAGGATATCGCGAAGGTCGATTTAATTAAGTAGATAGGGGATACCTTGGATACGTTTAAGCTTTACGAGAACGTAAAGAGTACCCTTTATACTAACGAGAATGCCCTTTAGCGCTTTCTTAACGTTATCTCTAACCGTTATTTATCCTTCGTAAATCCGGTCTTTATAGAGGTTAATAAGGCTAAGATGGCTAAGTAGCCCCTTCCTTAATTCCGCGACGTTATACTGAACTTTAGGCTTATCGTAACCCGGGATTTAAAGAAGCCGAAGGCTATAGCCTTCGTAAATATCGATAATAACGATAGCCCTCTAGCCTATACCCTCTAAGGATAGGACCGAGAAGGCCGGTTTATTCGATTCTTAGATAGCCCGGTAGGTTCCTACGGCAGGTCTAATAACGCTTTGGGCCGATAGAACGTATAGGTGTGCTTTTGGTATTAAAAGAGGTATTTAGCTGAGAATAAGAAGAAGGAAAATTATTAGCGCCGTTGTTTCTACGTCCTTCCTAACTCCCGCTTACCTTACCTCTAGTATATCCGTCTCTAAGAGGATCTCCTTTAGAAGGTCCGTAATAAGGTTTTACGGGACCCTAAGATAAAGAAGAAGGTCGAGGAGTAGAAGAGGGAAAGAAAAGGGAAGGAGACGGAGACTTTAGGGGTCTTTATAGCTTTAACCTCGACTCCTTTAGCCTCTAATTAAATGCTTAACTAGGTCCTCCTTAATGGAGGAGCTTCTTCTTATGTTTTTAACGCGCTAGAATAGTTTAATAGCCTCGATCGAACTAAATTAAAGCCCCTAATATCGGCTATTAATTCTATTACGTCTTCGGGGGTAGGATCTATTACTCTAGTAATAGAAACGGGCTATAAGATATAACTTAGGGATATCGTATTCTTCCCTGAATTTAATACTAACGTGGTCTCTCTTAAGGCCTTTACCGAAAAAGGCTACGGCTATAATAACCTAATAGGAAGGCTCTAGAACCCGGCTAATAAGGTTACGCTATATTATACCGTTAAGCGTAGACGATAAAACTAGATCGACGTTAAGAAACCGAATCCCTCCGTATAGACTAACTCGAGGGTCCCGAGGGCTCTTACTACTATAGACGAATCCCTATAGTACGCTCGAATAGGCTACCCGGGCCCCGAAGCCTAGAGGCTTTTATCTTAAGCTATGGGGGTAAAGCTCGGGGGTTTCTCTATAGTCGACTATAAGGTCTACGCGATAATAAAGCTCCGTAAGGAGCGCTCTAGAATTCCTCGTAACCCGGCCTAGCCCTAGAGGCCTTGGGCTATCGCCTCTTTCGACCTTTTCTCTTTCGGTTAGGGGTATAATAGATTAGCCTATCTTGCCCTATTTACTAACAGGTTTACGGGCGAGAGGGTAGGTTACGATATCCCTCTAAAGACTAATCTACCCTCTATTTAGGTTAAATTTATAGCCTTTATTAAACGCTATTATAACCTAAACCTCGTTATAATCCTTACCGATTACGAGAAGGCTCTATTTATAGAGGCCTTTAAAGAAGACTTATTATTCGAGGGCGTGGAGATTCTTTTCTCTTCGCCGGGCTATCTATATTAGAACGGCTATACGGAGCGATTAGGAGGTATTATTATATATACCGCTACCCGACTATTAGCCTAGTTAGGTTTTCCGATAACGATGTGGCCGACGGTAGTATACTACGCTATCTATCTCCTAAATAGACTCCTACGCCTTATTAATAACGACCCGATTTAGCCTATTAAGCGGAGGCTTTAATAGCTTAAAAGCAATAAAAAGGACTAGGAGAACTTCCTAGAAGAGCGCCTTTAATAAGACCTCCGCTACGTCCGGGTATACGGCTACAAAGCCTTCCCGATAACGAGGAAAATAGTCAGGGGCGTATAGGGCAAGCTAGACCCTAAAGCCTATATCGGGTATCTAGCCAGGATACGGTCTTCGACCTAGTACCTTATATAGGTGCTTTACCTTAAGCGTTACGCCTTCTTTAATACTTCCTTTATAACCTTTAACGAGAAGCTTTTCTATAGGAATAACTATAAAATTAAAGAATTACTATAGAAAGAGCTTATTAACTGGATTATAGTTATAAAGGAAGAAGAGGAAGAGGAATCGGGCCTATAAGCCTACCGCTTAGGAGTATATGACTTCTTATAAAAGGGCCTAAACTCGTTAAAAATAGAGGTAAACGATAATTTAAACGCTATTAGGCTTAAAGAGACTAAATTACGTAATATATAAGACGAATCGTTCGACTATATATCCGGTATATAGAACGACGAGGTTAAGGCCTTTAAAAAGGTAGAACCCTTTACTCCTCTAACGCCTGATTTACTATAGGGTATAGGGGATAGCGTTTTCTTCCTAGGGTCTAACCTTACTACTACTCTATATAGGGACCGACTGCCTAATCCCCCCCTGACTTATAAGGAGGCCTATAGTCGGCCTAATAGGGAGAAGTAGATAGAGGCTATAAAGGAAGAAATTATAAGGCTTAAAGGCCTTTACGTTACCGAGTAGGTTAATATATCTAACGTTCCTAAAGACTATCGACTTATTAACCTTAAATAGGTCTATATTTATAAGTTTAATACCTAAGGGTATCTCGATAAGTATAGGGCCCGAGTCGTAGTCTATAGGAACGAGTAACCCGCGAATAAGCTTTCTATATACGCCTATACTTTGGCTATAAGGACTTTTCGGCTTTTAATAGCTATCGCGGCTTATTTTAACCTAGAGGTATATTAATATAACTTCGTTAACGCGTTTTGCAATTTAGACCTTAACGAAGAGGTCTATTATAAAATACCCCCGGGTTTTTAGACCCGCGGGAGAGCTTAGAGGCTATAGAAAGCCCTATATAGGCTCCGGCGTTCCCCCCTTTTATAGTATAAGCTCCTAATAAAGTGGCTAACCGAATAGGGTTATTAGGTTATATACGAAGACCCTTGCGTAATAACTAACGGTAAGGTTATTATTTTCTTTTATATTAACGATCTTATCGCTCTTTTTCGTCGGGAGATATTAGGGGAGTATAATAAATTTAGGGAGGTAGTAGCTAAAGCCTTCTAGATTAAGGACCTAGGGGACCTTTATTAGTTCCTTAATATTAAAGTTATTAGGGATCGATCGATAAAAACCCTCTAGCTCTTTTAAAGGTCCTACGTCTAGAAGGTTATTACTAGATTCAAAGGTTTAATAACCTATAAGAAGCCCCTAATGCCTATATCTATCGAGAAGGTCCCCGAGTATTAGGGGAAGGTAATAGAGGAAGAAATCGGCCTTTATTAGGCTATTATTAAGAGCCTTATATACGCAGCGATTATTACTAGAGCCGATATCGCGTTTATAGTCGGTAGGCTCGCTTAGGGGCTTACGAATCCCGGCCCCTAATACCTTAGCGCTGCGGTCCAGGTTCTTAAATACCTTAACCGCTCTAAGGACCTCGTAATCCGATTTTCCGGGGATAATTACTCTATTCTTACTATATCTAATACTTCGTTTAGTAATAACGCGGATAGAAAAAGCACTTACGGCTACGTTATCCGTATTTTCGGGGGTATTATAGCCTATAAGTCCGGAAAGTAAGATACGGTTACTACGTTATCGACTAAAGTAGAATTCCTCGCCCTATCCTACGTTTTTAAAAAGGTCCGGGCTTTTAAATGCCTTTATAGGTAAATAGGCTTCGTACTATTATAGTAAGTAGTAGTTAAATATAATAACCGATAGATAATTAGACTAGTAATTAACGAGACCCCGAAGTTAAAGACTAAGCTTCTTTATATTAATATCTATTTATACTAGCTTCGTTAAGAGGTTTAGGCCGGACGTTCGAAGGTTAAGTAGGTTAAGACAAAGGGGATAATTATTAACGGGCTTATAAAGCCCCTATAGGGAGAGTAGTATAAAGCCTTCCTAGATTAACTCGGCCTCTACGAGCCTAAGCGTAGCGGGAGGGAAGAAAATACCTTCTAATTACTCTTATTATCCGGCTAGAGGGGAAGAAAATACCCTTATAAACGGTATATTATACGGGAGGTTATACCCGTTTCTTACACGACTTTCTAGACACCCGCTATAGGGTACTTCCTCCGATTTTAAGACCCGGTACAAGCTCTAGGCATATAATAATCACTTATCGGCTTAACCGATTAGCTTTTTCTTTTATCTTTAGAATCGTCTTTCTATTTTCTTTTAGGATCTATAATTTATTTCCTTATCGTCTAATATTTAGCCTTATCTAGGCATTTTTTCTTTCTATTACTAATTATAATCTAGGGGGTAACCCCTAACTACTAAGACCGGTATTTTACGATATCTCGTTTTTCTTTCTAGGTAATAGTTATAGCGATGGAAAAAGCAGTCCGTTGTATTCGCCGCGTTCGGGAGTGTTAATCGGTATATTTAAAAAGTCGATTTAGTAAAACTAAATAACGCCCGAAGGCGCTGCGACTAACTTATTAAAAAGAACCCGGCCGCCCTAATAGGAATTTAGCGTTCGGACGGCCGGGCTCCTTCGACTCTAGGAGATTAGATAAAAATAACTCCCGAAGGCACCGCGGTATAGGGTTCGAACCTAAGACGTACTAAATAGCGGGCTCTTTACTTTAACTATTAAGCTATAGTCGCTATTAACTACCCTAGTAAAATTTCTAACCTATAAGGCTATCCTTCGATAATTCGTTCTTTCCTTTCTTTCTTTCTTTAATTCGGTATTTATAACCTCTAAGAAGGTAGGCATAATCCCCTTTTTAGGAATAAAGCGGTATCTACGCCTACGGGGGTATATTAGAGGTCTTAGATAAGTAGATTACCCTAGGCTTAGAGGCGTAGGCCGTACGTGCCTTTAGGGGTATCTCTAAGGGCTATGGATTCCTAATCTATAGGAATAGGCCCGTAGCCGTCGAAACGGATTAGGCCGTTGCTAAGGTTAACGGTACGAAGAATATATCTTATTTATGAGGGTATTACGGCCTAAAGGAAGGATTCTATAGGTATCGAATACGCCTATATAGATACCTATATTCCCCTCCGTTTTGGCAGGGGTAAGCAGATCAATTAATGCAATTATATACCCTACAATTCGTATAATAATATAAGCATCTAGGCATCTCTCTCTACTCTCTACCCATGTCACTCACTTGTTTTTCCTCCTTCCTGACCACCTCCTCTTCAAGCTCTTTCACACCCCTCTTCTCCCTCCGCCTCCATCTCACGAAGGAAATAGAAGACAGTAAATTTTCTGCAGAAGCGACCGGCGTCATGTGTTTCGGCGGCGAGCCCAAGACCAAAACCAAGTACTACTACCACGAGGAGATCATCCCGTCCCGACCGTCTAGCCGCCACCACCATCACCACCATGACGGCCATCACCATGGCCATCACCATCACCACCATCATCACGGCCACTCCCCACGAGCTAGCTACACGAGCGTGACGCGACGGTCATCGCCTGGAGCAGTCATTTACGAACGGACGACGGATCATAAGGTTAGGTATTGAAGAGGAAAGACGGGGGAGGAGCGGAAGAGAGGGAAAGTGGGTTTGAAGACGGTTCCTGTTGAGAAGAGGCCCGTGTTGTTCTTCGGATGATGGGATAGGATGGGATGAGATGAGAAGCAAGAAGAGAGTACGGACACACACGCACACACACACACACGGACATACATCCTAGGTGTCAGTGCCAGTTGCCACTACCCGTGATGACTTTACCGGTTCCTCTTCCGTCTCCCCCGCGACTCTTTCCACGGACCGCTACATGGGAGGGGAACGAGGGGAAAAGGGGGGGGGGGGTCCGAGCAAAGAAGCCGTCCGTTCAAGATGCAAAGATGGGTGGGGGAAGGGAAGAAGACGAAGGGGAAAAAAAAAACGCCATGGGCACGTCAGAAATGCAACCTTTTCAATCTTGATTTCTCTCGTCATCTTTGCTGTCTATTTTCTTTCCTTTTTCACCCGTTCGTTTTCCGCAGCTGGCTCCGGGGCGCCGGAGGGAAAGGGGGGGAGGAAAAAGAGGGGAAGAAACGGCAACTCTAATCAAATTCGAGTCACCCCGATGATGCCGGAACGCAGGCTAAAGAAACAAGAGCAGGGATCAAGGATTCGATGAAGACTGAAGAGAAAAGGTAATTCAGCAAGCAGAAAGAAGGGGGGAAGAAGGAAAGATAGAAAGGGTTATTATTAGGTCATGATGATGCAGGAACGAAAACTCTTTGTTTTCTTCCCGTTTACACCCCCGCCTCTTCCATTGCCTCACGAGAAGAAAGAAGAGGACAAAGAAGGAGAAGGAGGAAAAAGAAAAGGAAGGGGGAGAAACGAATCACACTGACTCTAACCTTTGAAACCCGAGCCGGCGGGACGGGTGATAGATTGGCTTCTTCTTCTACGCGGATATCTGGAGAGACAAAAGTGACATCATCCGATGTTTTGCCGTTCGAGCGCCCCGCCCGCTGAAGAAGTAACAAACCGTCTTCGGGAGGAGCCTTTTTTTTTCCTGCCAAAGGGGGAGGAGACCAAGCAAGCCACTCCCCGCGGGTCCCCGGAGGCTCGGCCGGAACGCCGCCATCATCGGCCGTCCGTGAGCCGTCCTCCCCCCCACCGCCGTTGAGTTGCTTTAACCTTCACTCTTCTCCTGGTGCCGTGCCCTCTGGAGGCTGGCGTCTATCCCGCTTAAACCCTAAAAAAAAAACGATGTGTATGTCAAGTGTCAACCGGCCGGCCATGACGTGGATACGTCCGCCCCCTTCCGACCTATCTCGAACTCGGATGCCGCACGTTTGCTCCCCTTTTCCCCCTCCCCTATGACCCCTTTTCCCTTTGCCTTTTGTTCTCTACCTTTTCCTTTTTTTCCCGTCTTTACTCTTTTACTTCTCTTCTTCCTTCTCTTTCTCTCTTTACTGGTCTCGTTCCTTCATTTTCACCGCATCACCTACTTCCTTCTCCTGTCTGGCACCAACACAACGACGAGTCCATTCACAACGTTGTACATCACCTAGCTGCTGCTTCTGCCTCAGGCTTAGGAAAGTCGATCGCTCAATAGACGAGTCTCGTCCCTTCCTGTCGTCGTTGCTGCCATTCCGGCCGCAAATCCATCATGATGATGTGAGTTTTTCTCTGCCCTTCCCCCTGCCCCTATTTTCCCCCTCTACATGTGCTGCAGAAAGAAACAGCACAGCAGAGGGGGATAAGACAAATGTCTCGCTCCAGCGTCGACTTGTCACACTTCTTCAGCGGCCACTCCCGCCATGGTGAAGACGCCACGACTGACTGTCCTACCCCTCGCAGGAACCGGCACTCCATCCGCGCGAGCAACAAGGGGAACAAGTCAGGGTTCTCCTTTAGCTCTCTCCGCGGAAACAGTCACCAGGAGCCCTCGCGCCGCATCTTCCGCCTCATCAAGGCGGAGAACAGCCTGGTTTCGGCGCACCTGACGGCCGGGCGGGAGCGCATCGCCATCGCCCAGCAGCTCTCGGAATGGGGCGAGGGTACAGGCGATGAGGCCGTGAGCGACCTCACCGACAAGGTCGGCGTCATCCTCAGCGAGATTGGCGAGCAGGAGGACGCCTACGCCCACGCCATCGACGAGTCGCCCAGCCGTCTCAAGGCGATCCGCAACACGGAGAAGAGCGTGCAGCCGAGCCGTGAGAACAGGGCCCGGATGGCCGAGGAGCTGAGCAGGCTCAAGGCCCGGGAGCCCGACAGTAGCAAGGTGGTGGTGATGGAGCAGGAGCTCGTCCGGGCCGAGGCCGAGAACATGGTTGCCGAGGCGCAGCTGACCAATGTGGTGAGTTGTTGATGATTTTCTCTGTCTCAGTGTCCCTCTCTCCGTGTTTTTTTTTTATCTTGTCTTTCTCATCTCGAGATCTGACGGCTCGCACAAACAGACGCGCCAGAGGATCAAGGAGACGTACGACGCCGAGTTCTGTGCCATCATCGAGCGGGCGGAGAAGCAGATCATCCTGGCCAAGCACGGCCGTCGCATCCTATCGCTCCTCGACGACTCGCCCGTCGTCCCCGGCGATAACCACCAGCCCTACACCAGCGGCCCGCAGGCTCGGCAGGTGCTCGACGACTGCGCCGAGGACATGAGGGAGTGGCAGCCCGATCACGACACTTACCTCGACACCGTCAGCAACAAGCCGCCCGGCGACGAGGCCGAGGAGGCGGCTGCGGCGGCGATGGAGTCTGCCGAGGAGGGTCACCACTGAGCTGTGTCTTATTTTGTCCTGTCCTTTTTTTCTCTCCATTAATTCTCCCGAATGCCGTTCATCTCGCCTTGGGGTATTTTACCCCGTCGAGAGCATCATTTGGGTTGGATGCGCTTCTGTCATTGGCCTTTGCGGGCAAGGCTTCCTTTTTATTTTTCTTTTATTTTTTTTCTCTTTTTCTTGTAAATGTCCAGGGGAAAGGTTACGTTTTGTGTTAATAGGTAGGTAGGAAGGAGAGGGTTGAGGTGTATTATCTGGAGACAGAACTCTCTGCTGCAAGGGACGCTTTCTCTCAAGCTGCAAGTTTGTTGGCATGTGAAAGTGTTTGTCTACCCTAGGTAGAAGATAGGGGCAGGGAGAAGAGTTATGTAAGGAAGTATAATAGGAGTTGGTTTCATTATATCACTGCGGTTCATGGGGAGAATACCATCTGAGGAGTGCTGCTGCAGTGGTGAGTGCCGAGTGCTGACTGAGTGCTGGCTGAGTGTATCGTCAAACGTCATGCATGTCAGTATAAAAAATGTGGATGTGCAAATATGAAACCCCGGTGGCCATTTTTTTCTTCTTCTCTTCCTCCCCCGTTGATATTGCGAGCAAACCTCACTCATCAGCCAACACCCATCCATCATACATCATCATCATCATCATCTCCCGAGCGGCATCTCCGCGGCACTACGCAGCGATTGAGAGAAAAGGGAACTGAGAAGAAGAAGAAGAAGCACTAGTAGCTGCAGGCAGGCTAGCTACCTACCTTTTTTTACTTGCTGCGGCTCTCGGTTTCGATTGCACTGCATACTAGGTAACATACCTGCTACTACTTTGCCATAACATCATTCCGACAGTGCAAAAGATCCCCCCCTCCTTTCTATTCTTCTACCTAGCTGCAACTCAACTATCGTCTTTTGTCTGTGCTTTTCTTTCTCTTTCTATTCCTCCCTCCTCCGGGAAGCGGGAGGGTGAATGAACAAAGGGGTGGGGGGAAGACAGAGAAACAAGAAGAGAAACAGATCAGGTATGGCATTGAGTGTTGCGGTACGTATGAATACATGCATTCATATGCTGAACGAATCCATTCCAGCAGTCGTTTCTTTCCTTCCCTCCCTATAGCCTATAGTTTACCCTCAGTTCGATGCTCGCCTTGCCCTCGGTTCAGCGGCTGCAGCGTTCATCATCATCTTGGTCGGTACCCGCCAATCACGCGTTGCTGCATCATCGTCTGCTATTCGCACCTCTCTCTCGTTTCCCGATGGGTCTACCTGCCCCGCCCACCCCTCCATCCTCGCACCAAAAACCAGCGTTTACAGTCGGCGTCTTTTCTCCTGTTCGCCCCTTTTCTTCTTCCCCTTCTTCTTCTGCCCCTTTTTCTTCTTCATCATCTTCATCATCATCTTCTCCTTCTTCTCCTTCGTCCTCCTCTTCTTCTCTGCGCGATACATCAACCGCCCCCGCACGCCGAACGGACCAGATTGCTCGACACTTATCGCACTCGGATTCGCCGCCGTCGCCGGCCTCCTCTCACGTCATGGCCTCTCCGTACACGCTACGAAAGGTGGCAGCGCCAAACACGCTCGAGCATCGCGTCTATCTCGAGAAGGATGGCTTGCCCATTTCTCCCTTTCACGACATCCCGCTCTATGCCAACCAAGAGCAGACCATCCTCAATATGGTTGTCGAGATTCCCCGTTGGACCAATGGCAAGCTCGAGGTAGCCCTCACCCTCCCCACATACTTACCTGTGTCCCGTCTTGAAAGCTTGCTGACAGCTGCCGCTATTTCCCGCAACCTTAGATATCCAAGGAAGAACTCTTGAACCCCATCAAGCAAGACACCAAGAAAGGCAAGCTTCGCTTCGTCCGCAACTGCTTTCCTCACAAGGGCTATCTTTGGAACTATGGCGCGTTCCCGCAGGTAAAAAGATGCACCCCTTCCCTTCACCGGTAACTTTTCCGCTGACACGCACCGGCTGTCCACCTAGACCTGGGAAGACCCCAACGTCGTCCACCCCGAGACCAAGGCCAAGGGCGACAACGATCCCCTCGACGTATGCGAGATCGGAGAGCTGGTCGGCTACACCGGCCAAGTGAAGCGCGTCAAGGTGCTGGGCGTCATGGCGCTCCTCGACGAAGAGGAGACGGACTGGAAGGTCATCGTCATCGATGTCAATGACCCCCTGGCTCATAAGCTCAACGATATCGAGGACGTCGAGCGCCACCTTCCGGGCCTGCTGCGCGCCACCAACGAGTGGTTCCGCATCTACAAGATTCCCGACGGCAAGCCCGAGAACCAGTTCGCCTTTACGGGCGAGTGCAAGAACAAGCAGTAAGCTGCTCGTCCGTCACGTGAATTGCCTTGCGTCGTTGCTTACTCTCTCTGGCAGATACGCCATGGATATCATCCACGAGTGCAGCGAGGCGTGGGATCGCCTCATCTCCGGAAAGGCATCCGCAGGCAGTGTTTCCATGTGAGTTACCCCCCCCCTGCGTTACCCCCAACGTCAATGCCACGTGGCTCACGTTTGACACTTCTTCTTCTCTTGTCAGCGCCAACACCACCGTCCCCCACTCCCAAAACCGCCTGTCCCAGGACCAACTCCCCCCACTACCCCCTCACCAGGAGCTGCCACCGGCCAAGATTGACAGCTCGATCGACAAATGGTTCTTCATCAGCGGTGCCTCCACCTAGAAAAGTGACGGGGACGAAGCAGGTGGAACCTCTTCGTCGCGACGAATGTAATGGTGCGGTTGCGCCTTGGTGTCGCGAAATGGCATAAAGTATGTACACGCAGATAGGTATTGAAAGAAAGAAAAGGTGCTTGCCCATGCTTCCTTGCTCCGATGTATCGAATTTGCGTGGCCGCAATGAAACTCCTTATCCATGCTCGAAAGCATAGTAGGACCTCGAGGCTGCTCTGTGAAGTATGTGTTCAGGCGGCAATGTCCTCGGCCTTTTGTAATTGGCGGGAAAGGCGATCGATCTCTTCGACGATGCCCTTGATGTTGTACTTTTCGCAGCTGAACTTGAGCTCCCTTCCGTCCTCTGTGAGGAAAAGCTTGGGATCAGCGAAAAGCCACCGGCGGGTGAGAAGGGAAGAAGAGAGAGAGAAGAAAGAGAGCAGGAGATGATACTGAATTTGACCATGACGGAACTAGACTCCTTCGACTCTCGCGGTAGCAGTTTCGTAGAGACGGAGGTGCCCTTGGTGCGGATGTCGGGGGGGAGGTAAGTGAGGAAGAGGCGGGCCGGTTTGGAGCATTTGGAGAGAGGGTTGAACTTTGCTGTTACCTCGGTGAGGTATTTTGTGATCATGGTGGAGGAGGAGAGGAGAAGATGGAGAGAAGGGATTCGAGGCTTGTCGCTTTTTTTAACCTTGGTTTTTGAGACTCTCTTGTATGCAAGTTATACTTGTGTTATACAGCCTTTCTTCTCGTCTCGGAGGTCTATTTCCATGGTCGTCGTTCTTTCATGAGATGTCACGTGACTGAGACACACTGCCAGGTACGTACCGCAGCACACCCACAACCCCGATTTTTTTTCTCTCTCTCTCTCTCCCCTTCTTCTTCTCTTTTCCTTTTTTTCTTTTCCTCTCCAAGCACCGCCCTCCGAGCAACGCCACGCTTCCATGCTTCCAAACAGAGAAGAGACAGCTTCCTTCTGGTAGCACTCATCTCGATATCCTATTCCTGCATGCGAGAAATTCGGAGTACTCTCCTATAAAAAACAGCCGCTGTCACTTTCGCCCCATCTTTTTTTTTTCTTCCCCTTCTGGGGGGGGGGGGAAAGAGAGAGAAGGCGAGAGAGGACGGGTTCTGCCCGTGAGGGTTCGACGTCAATACTTGGGACGTCAGCAACATGGCATCAGAAATATCAGGATCCTTTTTCTCTTGATCTTCTTTGGGGATGGGGAGAAGAATTGTATTCCTTTGGGAAAGCCGTTGCGGAGATTTTTTGTGTGTCGACACTTTAGTGCGATGCGTGGCGTGGCTTTTGAGAGAGGGCCATGATTCGATTCCGATTATTCTGCTTGGAGGGCGGTGCTTCACCCTTTTTTTTCCCTAGGTAAGTGGTCATTTCTCCTCTGGAAATACTCTACACACTCTCGAGTTGGGGATACTGCTAATGGATGGAGAGACGGCTGGTTTTGAGGGAGTTGAGGGAGAGATGTATGAGGCTGCGAGACCTACGCGCGCCGGGCAGGGCTGTTGAAAGGGGATGTACATACGGAGATCATGCCTTTTACTACTATGGAGTCCCAAAAATGACCTTCCCTCTCGACCTTAGTAGGTTCTTGGTTGATTGACGTTCTAGAGACCCCATTTTTTGCGTTCTATCCGTATCTCCATCGTATCTCCTGATCAGGGCCTCACAGACCGAGCTCTGCGGGATCCTGTGCGGGATCCTCAAGGACCTGGCCATCAGGGCCTTTGTAGAGGTCACGTGCTCTCACCATACGGCCAAAGCCATGGACCAGTTCAAGCCACTTATCACGGGCTCCGAATCCTCTCGTCCGTTGTTACTTGGCAATGGCAGAAGCAGAATTCGAAGGCTCTACTTCGGAGCTCCTTCGAGTGCGGGAGGGCGTGGTGCTCAAATATCCCCGTCAAATATGGAGAGAAAGCAAGTTGTACACCTTCCTTACGGAAAGTATCAACACCAGCTTCTCAGTCGAACGCCAAATTCTCGAGACTCTAGAGCATCATCCAAGGATTGTTAAGTGGGTTCTGGCGATTTCAAGACGGGTCGGTAAGCGACTAATGGCCAGTGTGAAGGTACCTGGGTAGGAATCGGGGAGAAGGAGATGAGCGAGGGATTCTTCTTGCCGAGGCTAGTCATGGCGATCTCCAGCGGTGCTTGGACAAAGGGGAGAAGGATATTCCTCTTGGAGTCCGCCGAAAATGGTGTCTACAAGCCGTCGAAGCCGTCGCCTATATCCATCGGCGGGGGGTAATTTACGCTGACCTGCGCCCCGAAAACTTCTTGGTTTACGAAACGACGCCGACGTCTCCCGATCTCTGGTTATGTGACTTTGGCGGCTCGAAATGCGACGAGCTGGGCGTTTACGGTGGCCATCTACCTGATTCGGGCTTCTTTGACCCTAGGCTCGAACCGAGCGCGACGGTGAAGATGGATCTATTCGGCGTCGGCTCGATCTTGTATACCATTCTCACCGGTCACTGGCCACACCGAGGACCTGGGCCTTACGAGTCGCCGGAAGAAATTGACGCCTATGAGGAGAAAGTGGACCGTCTGTTCCAGCAGGGAACGTTTCCCGACGTAGGGGGGCTTTTCGCAGGTGGTGTTATTATGAAATGTTGGAGGAACGAGTACGCAAGCGTGGATGATGTGTTTCAAGACTTGGAAGCGGAGATGAGTTAAATAGATGGATTCGTATCGCGGCTTGTACTCTACTATTGTAATGCAGACTCTTACTTCTCGTGATCGACATTACTTGTTCGCCCGGATCGTCCAGTCCATGGTTCGCCTCTTGTTGATGCCTCGAAGCCTGGAGCTTCGATGGCCGCTCCCCCGTTAAAAAGATAGCCCCTGTATGTACATACGTGAAGATTTTCACCCCACTCGGGATATCCTTACGGAGTGCGGATAATGCTGCCCGGCCCCCTTCTCCGCTACGGGCACAACTCTCGCAAGATACATGCAGAATTGTACATATCCGCATCCCTGCAGCTTTCGAAACCCGTCCGTCCAACCACGGGCCACGAGGCCCGGAATCAACCTGCAGCGAATCCGTCACAGGGCCGGCGTGGCAAGCGTCTCTATGTGGAAGCTTGTCCCCGTCGACTCCCGCCGAAAAGCCGCCCTGTTCGTGCCCAACATGTCTCTCCAGGGCCTGCACGAACGCCTGACTGCCCTTCAAGAAACGACGACGAAGCTTCGCGACCTCATCGACCGCCTCGCCCGCCTCGACTTGCCGTCGTCGTCGTCGGCGGACGCCGTTGCGGAAGAAGAGGGAGGCGACCTTGGAGCCGAGATCGGTCAGCTGTTGCGGAGCGGGCTTGAAGAGCAGGAGCTGTTGTGGGAGGATCTCAAATATGCTCGTCCCGAGGGTCATGACAAGGCGAGATTGAAGGAAGGGACTGAGAGGTTGGCGGTGCAACTTGCGAGGTGAAAAAAAGCCTGCCCTTGAAGATATACCAGAAAAAGCCCGACTGACCGTCGAACACACTGACACAGCCATCGGACGGCGTTTCGCAAGGCCCGTCTCGCTGCCAAGAGAAAGTTGGAAGCGGCACAGAGACAGGAAAGGGATGACTTCATCCGGTCCTTGTCCATGGCGACGACGCCCGAGGGTGAACAGCCAAGCGACGAAGCGCAACCGCCAGGGTCTCCGCCGCCGCCTCCGCCTCCGCCTCCGCGTCGACAAGCGCGACAGTCGCAGCAAGAACAAAAGTCGACGCTCTCGCGAGAAGACCAGCTGACGGTCGGGGCGAGCGGAAACGTGACGGCGGCGCTGCGACGGACGCACGACCTCATGGCGGCCGAGCTTTCTCGCAGCGAGTTCGCGCACCAGACGCTTACGGAGTCGTCGGCCGCGCTTAAGCAGCTCGACGAGTCGTACATGTCCATCGAGGGCATGCTCGCCAGCTCGCGCGACCTGCTGGGGACGCTGCTTCGGTCGCAGAAGAGTGATACCTGGTACCTCCAGACGGCTCTTTACATGCTCATGGCCACGGGTGGTTGGTTGGTCTTTCGACGGCTTCTTTACGGGCCCATGTGGTGGCTGCTGTGGCTTCCGCTTCGGACCCTCTTCGGCCTCGGTTCCCGGGCCGGAGGCGTCGTCTTGAAGAGCAGGCAGAGCGATTCCTCGGTTAAGCCGGCCGGAGGGTTCGACGAGGCACGGCCGGCTGTCGTCGGCCTGCCGGGCGACGAGTTGCCGACAGCGAGGGTGGGGGGACAAGGAGACGCGGATTTGGATTCTGTCATGGATCGGGTGCGTGAGGCTGTTGATGCGGTGGCGGACGCCGATGACTTGGTGGCTCGGGAGGCGGCATCTTCTGGTGATTCGGTGGTCCCGGAGGAAGGGGATCCGAAGAAGAGGATTTGGGAAGAGGCGGAGGCCCGTACTTGGGATAATCAGGATAGTGTGAGGGATAAGGAGCGCTACGTCAGGGATAAGGAGGAGGGCCAAGTTAGGAACGAGCAGGTCCAGTACAGGGACGAGCTCTGATTATGAGATAGACATACATATGTATAGCATATCCTGGAATTGGGTTGGCTCTCTTTCCCCCTCACTGAGCCCTCTACGTTGCGAAGTTCATCAGACCTTCGCAAGGGACGACTGATGGGCCTTTCTTTTTTTTTCCTTTGGCCTGTTGCGTAGCACCGATGCCGTACAACGGTACAATAACCGCCTCAGATCGGGAGACTACGGACGATCCGGACCGATGCGGGTGATTTGGCTGATCCAGGGGATGCCGAGTTTCTTCATCTCAACGGCAAGTTGAAAGAGATAGTCCAGGCTTCAAAAAGCGGAAGAACACACAAGTGACGTCAGCTGGCATCTCGTCGACTCCTACCAATGCCTCTCACCTCTCGGCCTGGGTCTTGGCTTTCCGGACGTCGTCACCCCAGACGTAGACGCCGTGTCTGCGTACGAGGACGGCGCAGGTGTTGGGGTACCGGTCCATGGCATCCTCGAGGAAGCTGGTGAGGTCCTCCTCATGAGGGGTATTTTCGATGACGGGAATCGCCAAGGTATCGTGAAAACCGAGATTAGGCGCGGCGGGCTGATGAGGAACGGAGGCCTTTGAGGGAAAAGCCTTGATCTGCTCTATGTTATTGATCTCGAAAAGGTCGGACCCTTGGGCCTCGAGGAGGAGGGTGACGAGGACGGCCCATTGGGAGTGGGTGTGGATGCAGCAGCCGGCGCGGCGGCGGGTGAAAGCTGCGAGGAAGAGGGGCGTGCACTGCGACGGTTTGAGGCAGGGCGGGGAGCGGAGGTAGCTTCGTTGGGGGGAGGTCTGCCGGGAGAGGGAAAGGACGTATATGTCGGTGTTTTTCATCAGTTCTTTCTGGACGCCTGATGGGGCGATGTAGACGAGATCACTTGGAAGGAGAGTAGGGGAGTAAGCAAAGACGAAGAGAGTGACACAAACGGGGGGAAAAGCTTCTGGGGGGGGGGGAAAGCAATTCACTCTTGGCGGATGGAGCAGCCTCCGCCGGTGCCGGTGACCCAGCCGAGAGTCCAGAACTTGGCGCACAAGGCGGGGATGAGATTCGCCGGATGAAGGGGGTCGTCGGATGTGATGAGAAGGTCCGGGTCAGAGCCGGGATCGGAGCCGGAGGAGTGATGTTGGCCGGAGCCGGAGGGGTGGGTCATTGTCACGGGGGGGTTTCTCCCGAAAGGTGCCGGAACAATAGAACAAGGGGGGGAAGAGAGGAACGATACGAGGTAGTAGTGGCTGAAGAAGATGACAAGAGACGGAATGTGAAATTATCCAAGGAGGAATTTTGGTGGCGCGAAGGAAAAGAAGCGCGCTATAGATCGACAGCGTGCGTTGGGGATGATACAACCTCGTTGAGACGGAAGGCAAAAAAAATACAATGGGGATGACCGGGAAGCCGGTCGGTCCGGGAGGGGTGGGGGGGGGGGGGGGGGCAGAATCACGTGGCGAGATCAGACGACGGGGGGGGGGGGGGGGGGAAAAGAAAGGGAGAAAAAACCGGAGCAGGGGGACGAGGGGGGAACAAAAAAAGGGT
>PDHP01000012.1:91073-104461 GCA_003339455.1 Ophiocordyceps camponoti-leonardi (nom. inval.) | reverse complement strand
TGGGGGGGGGGGGGGGGGGGGGGGGGGGGGGGGGGGGGGGGGGGGGGGGGGGGGGGGGGGGGGGGGGGGGGGGGGGGGGGGGGGGGGGGGGGGGGGAGGGCAAGATGCATGCAGGAATATCCGTAGCATGCGGACAAGGGCGTACAATAATGAAGTTGTGCATTGCATTGCAGAACCGCGGCCCTCTTTCTACGGATACGGATACCTACAGAGTTTCTTCCCCGATATGTGGAAGATGCGAACACGCGAGCCATCTGAAGATGGTCATACAAGGCGAACGAGCTGAAAGGGGGTGGGTGTGTGCGTGCAAGTTCATCGCCACCACCATCACCACCACCACCACCGACCGATGCCTACTGTCTCGTATCGACGCGTCGTCGTGAGCCGAATTCCGTGAGCGTCTGCGTTCAAAGGCATTGGAAAAAAACAATGAGAGAATCGGGTGATCAAAGGCATGAATACGGATAGCCGGGGAAAAAACAAACAAACCCCAGGAAACGAAACAAAACAAGACAAAACATAGTAAACAACAAGACCGATGAGAAGAAGAGAGAAAGATTCCGGATTGTGTCTGCCGAGACATGTGGTCTGTCTTTGTTCGGCATGAACTCGCCGACGAGGTCCAGAAGACGAAGAAGAAGAAGAAGCCGAAGAAGCAAAACAATGATGTTTCTTGTAGTAAGGATACCTATCCGTATCTGCTTCAAGTCATTGCCAACGTCCAAGATCTTTTACGTACATGAATGCAGCTGCATAGCAGGTTCCATACCGGACACGGTGTGTGCATATGTATGTATGTCTACGAGACTATCCGTAGGTATCAGTGAGTGAGTGAGTGAGTGAGTGAGTGAGAGGCTGTTGTGAGAGCGCGCGCGTGCAAATATGTATGCATGCACGTCGTCGTACGGAGCCTGTATCCGTAAAGTGAGAGACACCAAGCTTACTTACGCCTTCACACACACACCTACTCACACGCCCCCCTTGGCCTCTCCTCCTCTCTTCCCCCCCCTTTTTTTTGCTTCTTTATTTCCAACGCTTTCACGATTCCATCTGATAGGATTTATTACTAAAAGAAAAGAAAAAGACATGAAGAGATTTACCCGAGTGCTTTCCGAATATTGAATATGTGGTGAGGAAAAAAACTCATCACCCCCTTTTATGTTCTTACTCACCTCGGAGCTGGATGGGATTTAAAGAAGCTATCCTGTCCCCCATCATATATCTAGAGCAACGGCATAGTGAAGGGAATATAGTCAAGATACAAGACATAAGGGCAAGCAGAAGAAGGAGAAGGAGAAGAAGGATAGAGTCAATGGTAACGGATAGGCAACAGAGAAAGGCTCGTTGCCTCGGTTGGCGGTTACGGAACACACACACACACGCATGGCACCACCCACTCACTCAACGCACCCACCTCGCTACCTGGCTGGCTGGCTGACCGGCCGGCTTCAACCAGGCAAAGGCCTGTGAGAGTGTTGTTGATGTGTGGCCCCCTTTTTTTACTGTGTATGTATGCTTGCAGACACACTGTACCTACCTATCCTTAGCATACCTACCGACACAGTT
This sequence comes from Ophiocordyceps camponoti-leonardi (nom. inval.), assembly GCA_003339455.1. Lineage (NCBI taxonomy): Eukaryota > Fungi > Ascomycota > Sordariomycetes > Hypocreales > Ophiocordycipitaceae > Ophiocordyceps > Ophiocordyceps camponoti-leonardi. The sequence continues at coordinate 102,895 of PDHP01000012.1, read as the reverse complement.
GAGGAGGCTACGGATACTCATACAGGCTACGGTGACTTACCAGGCTACACCTACCTGACATCAGCTCGTCATACTCATTCACACGCCCCCTCCCTCAGCGACGGAGACGCTACCCCCCTACCCCAGCTCGTAGACCGGGGGGGGGTTCAAAATAAAGAGCATTCAAATCTCCTTCTTAAGCTGTTGGTTGTTTCTCTTCGTATTTCTTCTTCTTCTTCTTCTCCTCTTCCTTCTTCTCCCTCTTCTTAGTCGTCTCTCACAGTCTTTCGCTTTTATCCCCCTTTTCCCTTTATCAACCTCATCATCTCTTCCCACACGCTCGCTTACAGCGGAATATCATACCTATCCTAATCCATATACCCTCTATACCTCACTCTCTCACTCTCTTTCTCTTCTTCTCTCTCATCAGACACACACACACACACACACACACTGCAACATCTCTCATAATGCGTTTCCACAGCCTCATCGCCGGCGGCGTCTTCGCCCTCGCCGTCAACGCCCAGAGCTCCGCCCCTGCCGACTCCTCCGACGCGGCCTCCTCCACGATGGGAGAGACGAAGCCGTCTTACACGCAGGAGCTCACCCCGGCCCAATCCTCTGCCAACGCCTGTCTCGACAGGTGCCCATTGGGTGATGCCAACTGCAAGGCTCACTGCATCACCGTATGTTCCCCCCCCCCCCCCCAAACCGTCCTTCTTCTGCCGTTGTTGACCAGCTCGTCATTCTAGGTCCCCTCTCCCAATGAGCGTCAGGCCAAGGCCACCAACGACTGTACCGCCAAGTGCGAGCAGGGCGACGGCTCGCCGGCCCAGATCAAGGCCTACGGCGACTGCGTCCAGGGCTGCATCAGCCAGCACTTCTACACCCAACCCAGCGGCACCCCCGACCAGCACGCCGTCGGCGGCTCGGGCGATAGCGGCAGCAGCAGCAACAGCAATGATGCCAACAGCTCCGGCGTAGACGCCGCCGCCTCTGCCACCGGCACGGCCAGCGGCTCGTCCTCGACCCAGACCGACACGGACGAGTCTCCCTCTTCATCTGGTACCGCCACCGGTGCTGCTTCGTCTTCTACCAACACCGGCTCTCGGGCTACGACTACGACTACGTCTCGAGGTCTCGCCCCGGCCATTACGGCTGCTCCCGCTGCTGCTCTTGGTCTTGTTGCCATGGCTCTTGTTCTGTGAGAGGACCGTTTTGTTCTCTTCTCTTCGACTCTTTCTCCTTTTTTTTTCTTTCTCTCATCGAGGGGGGAGAAAAGGGGAGAGGATGAAATGTGTACGTATAATTTCGTAGATACCGCTTTCGTTTTTGCGCTGGGCTTAGCTGTTGCTTTTGGGTTTGGGTTGGAGAAAGGAGGGAGAGGGTGAGAGAGAGAGAGGGTGAGAGAGAGAGAGAGAGAGAGAGAGAGAGAGAGAGAGAAGTCCTGGGAGTGAGAGACACAAGACAGAAAGAAAGAAGAAACTCGATTTTGAACATCTTCACCGTGTGATTATCATGTTTGAGTGTGACTGTGGATGAGGAGATGAGATGACGAGGTCTCACCAACACAACAGGGGTTGTAAGTCTTCACCCCTGATCTTGCAATCACATTGCCTAATTTCAACAGAGATGAACATCTCCTTTCTTGGTGAAACAAATGCAACATAGAGAGTATCCGTACATTACACAGTAAATCGACGTAACTAGGTACATGAGTGAGATGGATAAAAGACACAAGATAACATCAACGGCAACTGAACCTGCAGCTGATTATCCCCCTATTTCTTCTTCTTGCCCGTCAACGCATCCAGAGCACCGCCTAGACCGAGACCACCGAGGATCTTGTTCAGGCCTAAACCGCCGAGGAGGTTATCGATCAAGCCTCCCAAGCCAAGACCGCTCAGCTGTGAGAGTTGAAGGATCATAAGTCAGTTATATGATTTTAGGACGAAACACCTAACCTCCCTTCGCCAGGGTGTGTAGAAACTCACCAATTTGCCTACAAGACCAAGTACGCCGTTGAGCAAAAGTCCTACCGCGGCTAGGATCTGGAAGAGCGGCTCCGACAAAAGGCCCCATAGGGGGTTAAGCTCCTTCTTGGCATGCGGCATGCCGTCAATCTTCCGCTTGGCTTTGTCGATGGTCTCGGAAATCGTCCCCGTCAACTCCTTGAGCACCTCGGCGAGGTGATGCTCTTCCGGAGTAGCCTCTCGGGTTCCGGCCTTGGCCTTTGCGTTGCGCTGGATCCGGCCGTCCGGGTCGAGGCCGCGGATGACGCCGTTTGTCTCGGTGAGGATCCGGTGGCCTTCTTCGATCAGGGGCTTCACGTCGCGGACGAGTCGCTCCTCGTCCAGTTCATCCTTGGGCGTCCGCTCTGCTGTTTCGATCTTGTCGAGGATCATCTTGCAGATGGGACGGATCTTGTCGAGGGATTGCTCTATCGCAGCGGAGAGTTGTCCTGCGAGCTTGCGGTCTTTCTCTGCCTGTTCTCGCTTCTCTTTCTCTTCCGACGACTCTTCCGGCTCCTTCGGCTCCGGCTCCGGCTCCGGAGGGATGTCCTCCAGACGGCTGACGTGACCGATGGTCATGCCCTTGGAGTTGATGACGTCTCCGTCGTCGTCGATCTCCTTACCCGAGCAGATGCCGACGTCGCCGCTGATCAGACGGCCGATGATGTTGCCGTCATCGTCCACCACGTTGCCCTCGCGGTTGACCTTCCGTCCTGCCAGGGCGTCTCGCTTCTTCTCCACCACCGGCTCCTCCCACCTCTCAGCTTTACCGAGGACGTTGCCGTTGCGATCGACGACGTCTCCGTCCTCGTCGACGGACCGTCCGTAGAGAGTCTTCCCATCGCCTGACGTCAAGCGACCGACGACGTCTCCCGCCGACGTCACCACCTTACCATCCTTCGTGACGGTACAGCCGACGAGTTCGGCAAAGGGGCCGTCGCGCGTCCCCTCGCGTTCATGCTCCGGTACAAGCTCCGCTCGGCCGATGACTTCTCCGGACTCGCTCATGACGTTGCCGTCGCGGTTGCACATTCTTCCCACGAGACTGGCGACGTTACCCTCGACAACGCGGCCGTAGATGACGCCAGCCGAGTCGACGACGTTGCCGGCCTTGTTGACTCGCTTGCCGGCCAGCGCCGACCTGTCTGGTGGAGGTTCCGGCTCCTCTTCTGGCGGTGGCTCCGGCTCGTCCCACGCCTCGGCCTTGCCCACGATGTTCCCGCGACGGTCGAGGATGTCACCGTCTTCGTCCACCTTGCTGCCCTTGAGACGCTTGGGATCGCCTTCGACGACGGTGCCTACCTGTCTTCCCTCGGACATGACGCGCCCGTCCGCCTCGACGACGGCATCGGGGAAGTTCTCAAAGGGGGCGAAGGCCTTGGCCGCGTCGCGCTCCGCGTCGGGGATGGGCTCGCCTCGTCCTACTTTCTTGCCGGAGTCGTTCCAGATGTAGCCCTCCTCGTCGGCGCGTCTTCCGATGAGCTGCTTCGCGTCTCCTTCGACGAGGCGGCCTATGATGTCGCCGTCGCCGTCGACGAGGTTACCCGACTTGTTGACCCTCGTGCCTTTAAGGACGCTGTAATCCAGCTGTGGTTCCGTAGCCTCTTCTTCCTCCTTTGCCTCTTCCTTCTTCGATAGTTCTTCGACTAGGCCTTCGGGAAGCTCATCGTCGGGAAGGGGTTCGCCGCGGCCGAGCTTGTTTCCCTCTTCGTCCTTGATATAGCCTTCTTCGTCGGCTATCTTGCCGACTAGTTTCTTCGCGTCTCCTTCGACCAGCTTGCCGATGATGTCTCCGTCGCTGTCGACCAGTTTCCCCGACTTGTTGACCTTTGTGCCTTTGAGGAGGCTGTACTTTATCGGCAGCTCTTCCTTTGCCTCTTCTGGCGTCTCTCCATCTTTCACATCTTCTTCTTCTTTCGTCAACGCTTCTTCTGCTTGTCCCGGCTCCGCTGCAGCAGCCTCTCCCGCTTGGGATGGATCGACCTTCTCGCCCAGGTCTTCTTTACCTTCTGCTTCGGTCTCGAGATGAGCTTCTTCGTCGGGCTTTTCTGGAATGGCCTTCTCTGTAGCCGTTGTTGTGCCAGCTTCAGAAGGTGCTTTCTTGGATCCTAGTTCGGACGGGACCTTTTCTGATGCCTTTACAGATCCTAGAGTAGACGGTGCTTTGCCTTCGACGTCTGCTGCTCTTTGAGAGCCCAGATCGGAGGGGGCTTTGGCCGATGATGCATCGGCACCCAAAGCTTCGCCTGCTTCGCCCGTTGGATGATCCGCAGTCAATTTGCTGGCCTTTTCAGAGCCACCAAGATCCGATGGAACCGTCTCTTTCGTATGGTCTGCTGCCGCCAAGTCTGACGGTGTCTTCTCCTCCGCCTGCTCTGGAACCAGTTCAGAGGCTTCCTTTGCCGTTCCCTTCTTCGACTGTAGTTCTGAAGAGGCCTTGTCCCCTGCCGGCTCGGAAGCTTGCTGCTGCTCCGCTGGAAGGTCGGATGACGCCTCTCCCTTCAGCTTCTCAGAAGGATGCGCTGAGTGGGCTTTGTCTGCCGTCTTCTGTGAAGCCAACTCTGAGGGATCGACGTCCGCCCCGGGACCTTCACTCTTGACTTGCTCAGACGCCAGAGCTGACGCCTTGCCACCTTCTTCCTTCGCCGCGGCAGACGGATCCTTCTCCGACGCAGCCTCCCGAGCCGGCGCCGTGCCGGATCCATCCTCCGAAACGGAGTCTGCCGGCTTCAAGGGCTCGGACTTGACACCCGTCTCGCTCTCGTCCATGGGCACAGGGTCCTGCTCCGCCAGTGGCTCGTCAGCCTCGGTCGTCTTGCGATCCGCTAAGGCTGAAGTTGCCTCGGACCGCGCTTTGTCGTCTCCGACCGTGGACGGCTTCTCCTTCGCTTCGTCATGTTTGCCGGCGGTGGATGCGGCGGAGGCAGCTGACGCTTCGTGCTTGGCCGTCCCTTGATCCGTCGCCGCTGAGTCGTTGTCCTGGAGCTGGATGGCTGGCTGTTTGTGGTCTGCGTCGGCGGAGCTGGCCGTCTTGTCTGTTTGAGAGGCGTTGGCTTCTGCCGGCTTGCTTGTTGAGCTGGCCTTGTCTTCTACCCCCTTTGCGTCGATGTCACTGCTCTTGACGTCTTCTCCTTTGGCGCTGACTGCGCTGTCCTTGACATCTTCCGTGTTTCCAGCGGCGGCAGTCGAGTTCTCGACGGCATCTTTCCCCCTGCTGGGGATATCTTTCTGCTCTTCCTTGCTGGTGGCTGACTTCTGATCGTCCCCTGCCTTGACACCGCTCGCCTTGTCGTCGGATTTCTTCCCCTGAAGGTTCGACAAGTTCCCAGCGAGTTCAAACGACTTATTGACGGGCCCCCGGATGTTATCAACGGTCTGAATAACACCCTTAGTCTTACCGAGAACGTTCCATCCACCGCTCTTGGCGTCCGGCCTGGTGGTGTACTCGCTCTCGAGCGAAGCCTTGCCGAGTATGTCTCCCGAGGCGTTGATGATGTCCCCCGAGGTGGTGACGGCGCTTCCGGCCAGGGCCTCTGCGTCCTTTGCGTCCGAGACGTTACCGATTGACTTGCCGGACTGGTCTACGATGTCGCCCGACTTGCCGACGATGCCGGCGGCGTTTCTAGGGATGGCCTCTGAGTTGTTTGTCGTGGCTTTATGTTGATGTTGATGTTAGCTAGTGTTATCTGCCTGCTCAAGGCGAGGGAAGCAGAAGAAGGCAAAGAGAAGAGTGAAAGAGAGAGAGAGAGAGATGATCATACAAGTGCCTTCGCCTTCGCCAGTGTCTTTTCCCCAGCTGCCGGGGACGGAAAAGGGGTTCTTGACGGGCATGTTCTCGTCGAGAGTCTTTACTTGTCGTGAAGCTGTTGATTTGATTTTCCGATATGTCCTCTCCTTTAGATGTCTCTCAAGATGATGAATATGATTATGATATAGTAGGTAAAAAAGATATGTATGTAAACTAAGGCAAGAAACCCTGTCGAACAACGAAACAGTCACACTGTCGACGATTATATAGGGAAACCAATAGAAAGCTTAACCATCTAGAAATCAAGTTTCCGTCGCCACCCCCCGGATTTTCAAGACCGATGATGGGACAAGCCAAGAGCCTGTTCTTCCCTCCATTCCCATCATCAGGCGGTCGTGGCGCACGTCATCGACGAAAAAAAGACAGGAGTGACGCAATCTTTTCGGCATCGCGACGCGTGGGTGGGAAGCAAAGATCCTTTGTGAAGACTGGGAAGGGGGGTGGAATGGGTTCTGGGTTCTGGGTTAGGGGGGGAGGAGATGGATAGAGGTGGTGGTGGTGGTGGTGGTGGTGGTGGTGGTGAGGGTGAGGGTGTGTAAGTGTGTGTGAGAGAGAGAGAGAAAGAGAGAGATACCTACGGATACCTAGAGAGAGTGTGTGTGCCTACCTAGGAGACCATCGAGATCGTCTGAAGATGGGCAAAGCAGGTTTCTCCGGTCTGTTCTTCCTTCACACATACACACACACCCCTCCCCCTTTCTCTACACCATATTCACTAGCCTTACGCGGCTTCGCATCCTGTTGTGACGTCGGCTCGTGTTTAGACTCGCCATCACGACGTGTTGGGACCGGTTTGGTTGCCGACTAGGTAGGAAGGTGAGCATGCATGAAGCCTGTAGGTAGCTATGTATGTATGTATGTACGGGGGTGCAGCTCCGGAGGAGAGGGGGAGGGGGAGAGAGAGAGAGAGAGAGAGAGAGAGAGAGAGAGAGAGAGAGAGAGAGAGAGAGAGAGAGACGGAGGGAGCAACGATTGGGTGTCATTTAGATGAATTGGCTTGTTTCATTGGTTCTTTTCCACACCCTTTTTTCTTACTCCGTTCGATTAGATTTGCTTCTCTTTCTGTGCCGTAGCAGCACACTCCCCATCCAGGTTTGCTTAGAAGCTATCTATATATAGGAGTAAGGTATGTGTGTACAATGCTTGTGTGGAAATGGTAGTATGTAGGTAGCAAAGTACGGATATGTATGCCTAGTGCTCCGTAGGACTAGGCGGATCCCTTGAAGATGGTTGGGATCTTGATGATGAGTTGGATGCCATCGTGCGTAGACTTGATATCGAGGCAGACCTCGGAAGGGCTGGGAGTATGTTGCTGCTTCTGCTTTTGCTGCTGCTGCGGCTGTCCCTTGGAATCGGCTGACGCCAACCCCGGTCCCGGCACAGCTGACGAAGGCCCTCCTCTCTCAGCCCGCCGCCCCCCTGACGACGGCAACAACGACGGCTTGACGTTGAGCGTCCCAACAGGCTGACCGTCTTCGTCATATATCGTGCCGCCGTCATCGACGGTGAGACCGCCTGCCAACCTCCTCCTCCGGCTGATGAAGTTCTCCTCGACGTAGCCCACAGGCTCTCCCTCGGCGTCCAACACGCGGCCTTCACCGTCGACGGGACGGCCAACCATGGAGGGAAGGTCTCCGGAGACGCGTCCTACGACGACGCCATGGCTATCGACGATGTTGCCGTACTCGTCGACGATGCCGCCCTCGAGACCGGTTGTCGTCGTCGTCGTCGGCTCCGGGACGGGTGGCGTGGATGTGGCTGAGCGTAATGAAGAGGCGTCGCCGTTAGGCTTTCGTTGTTCCTTGTTCGAAGTAGGAGGAGGAGGAGGAGAGGAAGGGGGTGATGATGATGATGATGTATGAGGATTTGTGTCCATGATGGGGGAGAGGAGAGGTTTCGCGGAAAAGGGGGTAAAAAGGTGGGGAGGGGGGGAACAAGGGAGAGAAGAATGTTAAGACAGGAGGGTGATATAAGCATAGGCTTTTCGTCAACCTAACCGTAGAGACTAGGCTCGCGTGTCTCTCGCCTGTATCCGGATGCTGTTGGATTTCTCTCTCTCTCTCTCTCTCTATCGTTTCAACTTGACCGTTACAAAAGTAGCATCTACTAGGTAGGTTAAGGGCTGCCTCTCGTTAAGCTTCAAGGAGAGCCCGGAGAGGAGAGCCCGGGGGGTGAAGTGACTACGGATACATGGGAGAAAGTCCCGTCAACCTGAGACCCACGTGTAGAAAGCTGCTAGAGATAGGATGAAGGGTATAAAAATGATATGGCATCGAGATTATTGAACAAGGAACTGCTATGACGTATGTTGGTTTGTGAAGATAGTATGTTAAGATGCAGCATATTGCAGATCAGTATCCGTAGGTAGGTAGGCGAATTATATATACATAATAGTACAGGTAACCCTTCCCCTGAAGCTTCAAGAAGGTTTGTAGAAGGGGGCACCGTTTAAACGACCGCAACGAAAGTAGCATCTGTCATCAGTATCCGTGGAATTGAGTCCTTGTTTGGTCATGAATATGATTCCTGTTCGTCCGTTCTGACAGGGGAAAGGAGACTGCTGTTGAGACCCCCTCCTCCTACGACAACCCCCTTGTATCAACCCATAACTCTATATGGGTATGTAGGGCGTATCCGTATCCCGTACGTCTTTAAGTGACTGTTCTGTTTAAGAAGAGAGAATGAGTTTACGGAATACGGCTCGAACCAAGGTCTATTGCCGCGTTTCCCGAGATGGGCAGGTGACAAGGAAGAAAAAAAAAATCAAAAAGAGCCTGCAGCTGACCGGGGGTTTGATTGTTAGTTGCTTGGGCGTTATTGTCATACTAATATCCGTAGTCCGTGATTCGTACATACATACGTCGAAGGAATCATAGTATGATATGTATGATATGATATGATATTGGGGGGAAGAAACCAAGGACGGGCTGCATGAGTTAACCGCCCACGTCACCCCCCGGAGGTTGCATTAGCATCTTTCTTACTTGCAGGATTTAGTTCTTCTTTTCTTTCCTTTGGCCGTTTCTAGTTTGGAGAAGATGATTTTTTCCTTTTTTCAATTTTGATTTCGATTCTTCACTGTTCTATTCACCTTACCCAGTTTCGTGGTAGAAGGTAATCCCGCGGAGGCCTGCTCAGCGGAAGAGGAGTATATAGAGGATAGATATGTAGATGACATAGATGACATAGAATGAGAGGAAAAGAGATTGGGATATAGACGAGTGAGAAAGACGAGAAAGAGAGAGAGAGAGAGAAGATTGATTAATTCCTACAGAGAGAATTAGTTCAGCTCCTCTGCCGTGAGTGAGTGAGTGTGTGTGTGTGTGAGTGTTTGTGTGTGTGCGAAGAGAGAGAACAAAGACACAGATTCCGGTGTGGGTGTGGGGTGTTGTGGGGGGGGAGCGGAGGAAACAACCCCCCTTCGCCCCCCCCCCCCCCCCCCCCCCCCCCCCCCCCGCCCCCCCCCCCCCCCCCCCCCCCCCCCCCTGGTTACTACTACACAGACATGTGTGATGATACCTCCTAAACAGGCATTCTCCATTCATATCGTCCGAGACAAAACCTAGAAGACCTATCCTATCCCGTGCTATGACCCGCATACACGTGTAAGAGTTGATGACCCATACGCTCAAGGGGAAAGGGGAGGGGTGTACGGATATAATAACGGGAAAAAAAGAAGCATAGAGAAAGGAAAGGCATAGGAAATCATAGACGGTGAAGAGGAAGAAAAAAAAAGGAAGAAACGTACAGAAGCGCAAGCTCTAGATCGCCGTGGATCTTGGCTTTCAGCGTAATCTCAATCTCCAGGTTCAAGTCGAGCCGTAGCCGGAGGGTATCGCTTTTGCTGTCTCCTCCTCCTCCTCCTCCACCGGACTGGTTATCCATCGTGTTGTTGGCGACGGAGCCGAGAGTGTTGGAGACGGTCCCTACCGCATTGTCGGCCACGCCCGAGACAGGGAGGTTGTCTAGCGGGAGGGAGGAGGAGCCGGACTTGTTGGACCGCTTCTTGGTCTTGGTCTTTGTCGAGGATGACTTCTTCTTCTTTGGTTGGGGGGGGAGTTCGGTGCCTTCTGCTCCTGAACTTGAGGCCTCGATGTCGTCGGAGCTGCCTCGTGAGGGATCTTGGGATGTGGCCATGATGGAGATGACTTTTGAAGGAGCAGTTGGCCGGCCTGAATTTGTTGAGAGATCTCTTGTATTCGCTTCCACGGGGAGGGAACTTTCAACAGGGGATAGGGGGGGGAAAGGGGGGAAGGGGAGGAAATAAGAGAGAGAGAGAGGGGATAAGAGAATGTGAAGAGAGTCGAAGAGAGAGATCAAAGCATCTTCCTTCAACACAGAATTTTCCCGTGTGCGAGAGAGCAAGTCTTTCAATATATGATATAGCAATACGGATACTCATGAGGTCATATCAGCATCCTCCATCCATCCATCCATCCACACCCCCCCTCCTCTATCGTCTTGTTCTTCTTCTTCCACTTGAGACGCTCATATTTGATATACTTTTCTCTTTCGCGGCCCATGATGACGAAGCTTTCTCTCTTACGGATACTTTCCATCATGATGACCCCCCCCCCCCCCCCCTTCATCTCTACCCTACCCTTACCCTTAGCCTTTTTCCCGCCCCCCAAACCATCACCAACCTCCCCCCCCCCTCTCCCCCGGCTCTTGAACCTGATACACTCCCCACCCCCAAGAAAAGCCGATTAACCCTCATGCCCCCTGACGTAGCAACTATCCACGCGAAGCAACGGCTTCCGGCGGAGCTTCACCGGTATGCAACGATGCATCGTCCCTTCATCACCATCCCCAGACTCGACACGGTTCCGCCCGGGCTCCTCCCGATAGATTGCCCAGCCTCCTCCTCCTCCTGTTCCTCCTGCCCCCCCTCCACCTTCTCCTTCTACTGGTTCTTCTTCTTCTTCCTCCTCCTCCTCCTCCCTAACGACAAATCCCTCGTCGACGCCGTCAAGCGTCAAAAACGACTCGTCTCGGCTCCAGCCCCAAGGTCCGATGACGTGACCGAGCGTCTGCTTCCGACCGCCGTGCTCGACAGCCCCTGTCTCGCGGTTGACGTAGATCCAGTTGAGCATGGGCGGGTCGTCGGCTATGGTGCTGACGAGGCCCCGGTGCTGCTCTTCGCTCGGGTAGGTGAAGTAGTAGCCGCAGAACTTGTGGTTTTTTGTCTGCTGTAGCTGCGGCTGTAGCTCTTGGGCGTTTCCTTCTCCTCCTCCTCCTCCTTCTTCCTGATGGTTCCCTACCATTTCGACCAGTAACTTTCGGCGGGTGTTGCGTCAGCGTTGATGAAGCTCGGGGGGGTTTCCTCATGACAAGTTTCTGATGATGGAGAGGCAATGAAGAAGAAGATGATGATGAAGAAGAAGAAGGAGAACGACATCTTCATCATCAGGAACCTCTCTCACAAACACACACACTCTCTCTCACCTTTCCATCCCTCAATACGCAAACGCCAATCTCTCGAAATCCCCCCCCCTCGCTCGCAACCGAGGCCGTCATGTAGAACTTGGCCTGCTCCTTGGCCGCTGCATTCTGCTTCTTCTGCGCGCTTACTGCTTGTCCTACCCCTGTAATGGTGGGAATGGCGGTGATGGCGAGCAACCCGAGCACCATTGTCGTCGAGTGATGATCGTGTGATGATGATGATTTCGTTTCGCCGATTAACTCGCTTTCGAAGCCCCCCCCGTGTCGTTCTCAGTGGCTTTTTTTGAACCTGATCGATCTTCAACCCTCGCCCCCCTTCCCGTCTCTCCCGAGTCCACATAAACCAGCCACTCGATATAGAACGATGGCGATGCTGTTGCGAAGGGGGCCTTTTTCCTCCTCTTCCATTACCCGCACCCCCCCCCCCCCCCCCCCCCCCCCCCCCCCCCCCCCCCCCCCCCCCCCCCCCCCCCCCCCCCCCCCCCCCCCCCCCCGCCCCCCCCCCCCCCCCCCCCCCCCCCCCCCCCCCCCCCCCCCCGCCCCCCGCCCCCCCTCCCCCCCCCCCCCCCCCCCCCCCCCCC